>JASDQU010105702.1:244511-255592 GCA_032191745.1 Picea mariana | reverse complement strand
CTCTCTTAGATTCAATGACAAGATGTCATGAGTGACTGCATCATAAAGATCTTGCATAGCTTTCAAAGCCCCCTTTGATAGATCAGGTGTCTCTTCATGTACCAGAAGACCGGTCAGTGCTGTCATTCTTGATAGCAGAAGAGGCAGCTTATTTATTTGGAAATTGACAAGAATAGAATTATCTAGTAGACTCTCATTTACATCCCGAAACAATCTTTCAACCCATAGCCTACCTTCATTATCTAGCAATGATTTTAGTATTATCTCCCCATTGTAGCAACATTCGACAATAACATAGCACATATACTCATTTCTCAAAATTTTGTGCCACAATTCCATTTGTGTTCCTCTGTACTCCACAGCCAAATCTACGGCCAGAAAAATCTTACTGGATAGAAGAAATAGTGGCCATTGTACTGAATTTAGGTTCCCAGTATTGCTCGGGATGAGAAGCAATTCCATTTCTCGATTAGTGATGTAATCTTCTTCGATTCTGGAGATTTAGATAAACTTGAGGCAGTTTCTGTGAATGCCAGCCCCATTCCTCAGTGCCGCTACTAGGATGCCTCTGAAAACCCTATCTGAATTTGAATGTGAATGCCTGATTTCACTACTGAAAAATCTCAATGGAGGAATGGAGGCTGAGGGGGATCAAACCTTGCCACTGAGCAATGATGTCAAACGCCATATCTTAGTGAGGTTCTGATGGAATTGAGCCATCGTATCTAGTTGGAGAAAGGGAGAATGATCAAATCACAGCGAGAGAGAATTAAAGTTTCCTCCAGTTTGCAAAGATGATAGTTGCTTCCCTGGAACCTTCAGAAACTATAAAACCAATGTGAACTCTGGGAAGTGAATCTGCCACATCAAGCTTTAAAATGGTTGGTCGAAACTTGAATGGCCATCTCCGAGCAATTTTAACCATTGGAAATTGTGTTGTTGTAATACAGGTCATCAATGATGTTGCCTTGTTTTATAACTGTGCCTCTGTTCATGATTCTTCCTCATCTTCTTCACCACAACTCCAAGTGTAACCTGCATTCTAATACACATGGCGCTCTATTATCTACACATGTCATATTTCTGTCTGATGCTCACAATCCTAGCTTGTTCTCAGGGCACCTGTGTATTGTCCCTGATTGTGGCACCTTGAGAGATCATATGCATCCAATTAAATACACTAAGCAACTACACTCCTTTTGGCATATTAGTTATTCAAACCAAATGAGTAGTGTATGTATCTTGGTACTTGAGCTTGGGCATTGGTGTTAGAGCTGGGCTTTGCAAAATTCAGTTTTAAAAAATAGGAGACCCGAGAATCTAGGTTTTATTTGATTTGAAAGAAGACTCCTACTTAGGCATAAGAATAGGGCATGTAGATTAATGTGATATGGCTTAGGTATTAATACCACTTCAAGCACTCACATTTCATAACAAAACTGCATATTGGCATATATACAGCTAGGTTTATTAACTAGGTAATATTTATTGTATTTTTGTATTGCAGGTCAAGAGGGCATAGCCAAAGAATGCTGAGGAAAGGAAATCATTGAAGGTTGGACAAGACTTGACAAAGGATTTAGGGGGTTAATACTATCAAAGGAGACTTTGAGATGGGAAAATCTATCACAAATTGAATAAAAACGTTCAAAATCTAATAATACATTTTGAGCACTAACATCTGGCTCCAACTGGAATGGAGACCTCCCTGTGAGGTTTCCAAGAACCTAGTAGTTCCAGTCACCTTTACCTTTGGGCATGGAGTCATCTGACCCTTACAATTTATCTCTTTAAAACCTGTGACCTACCTGTAGCCATCCTGCAACCTGCTCAACAATCATCCTCAGTTTGTATTGTGTCTAGCCCATTGGGCTATGGAGTCATTTGGCCTTTACAACTGGTACCTGAGAATTCCTTGTAGCCTGCAAACCAGTAGCCCGCCCGTAGCTTGCCTGATTATTCAAGAAATTGAAAACGATCTACATGCTCGTATGAAGAGCTTATTCTGCTGCTAACTCCTATGCTAACCAACTGTAATGCCTCTTATCAAGTGAAATCATTCTTCCAATGAAGCCATGTCAGAAACTGATTCACTGAAACTATTCTTGATCTTAACCCAAAAAATGATGGAAGCCATATCATGCAGAAATATAGTTGATAACAGAAACAAAATTGTCCCTCGTCTAGCAAAAATGTTTCAATATTTATGCTGCTCATAGATTCCAAAAAGTTTGTAATAGGGTCATAAAAATCATGAAAGAATACCTCTTTGAGTTGCTGATCCAACTGGATGTATTTAAGCTGCTGATTGCTTTCACTTATCTCAATGCTAAATGTGGACTGCTCAACCTTTGTTAGATAAAAATGCAAGCTCAGCAGCTGATCTGAACCCTTCTGTTCTCCTGCATCATACCTCTGTAATCTGATTTCATCAAGATGATATGCTGGCTTGACACGACAAACAATTTCCTTTCCAATAATAACATCTTTGCGGGATATATCAAGACTAGAAAAATCTTCAACAGATTCACGACAAGCATCAATAACAGCATGCACATACTTTTGATCATCTCTCTGCTAAAAAGGAGAACTAGATGAAATTGGAGTAAACAATAAGTCTTCACAAACCTTAACCTTTCCTTTCTCATCACTGTATTGATTGAATATGGGAGCGTCAAGATAAGATCCTAATGACAGCGATGAAGCTTCTTGAATAGCAGGATCAACAATAACATCATGAAACAGATTTGGAAAAAACTCACCTCGTTCCTCATCATAATTTGAAATAAAATATTCATAAGGAGAAGGAAGATCTTTCCGTTGTTCAAGATGATGATTAGGCAGTCCCTGCAAATCTTGTTCCTCATGGTTATTGCAACTTCCCTTAGTCTGCAAATATGGAAGATGTGGGCTGCCCTCAACATCTACTGTTGTTTCAATACTTTCACATGTTTATCTTTCAATATGATCATCATCTTTCAATTTTTCAAAGGAGGCAATATGATATTGATAACAATCTAAGATAGTGGATGCATTTGGTATACTGTTTAAAGTATCTATACTATGACCATCATCCTGTAGATCATCAATATCTTGGTCATGATGATAAGCATCTCCTGCTATAGCATATTTCACATAACTATCTGATTTCTTATTCAACAAATTGAAATCATGACAACATTCAGGATAGAGAAGGTCAGCTGAATATATCTCTTTACAGAATAGATGAAAGGAAGCATGAAAATTAGCCAAAGAGCTGATACTTGAAAAAGAAAGAGACCAATACCAATCACGAGCAATTCCCTCTAATGAAAGACTGGAAAGTCAGATCTAAACATCCTCATGCACAACCCGCAACTGATGCATGTAGTCATGAAAATCCAACAAATGTTAGGCTGGCACTTCCCAGTCTTCTCCTCAAAATTTTGGAAGACTATTTTCCCATTCATCTTTAGTAGGTATTGGATTTGGGAAACCAACAATTTTTGAAAAATCACAGAACGCATACCTCTTAGCCAAGATTTGGTTCATGTCATCCCCAGTGGAGTCACCGACAGATTTTGAATAATGGAGTCGCCACTGAATTCGTCCTTCATGGAGTCGCCAAATAGATGATTACAACCGAAATAATGTCCAAGCTTTGTATATCATTAAAGCTGGATCTATGTCGTCTCCCAAGGAAGCTGAGCTTCAATCTCCTCTCCCTGGCAACGGTGCCAATTTGTTATCACTCCAGGAAACTCTACTAGGCTGTAAGTCAGAGATGCCTGGTAGCTTAATCTTTTTGAAGCTATTTTCTCAATAATTGATGTGGTTTTTGGATCAAGATGAATATCTAGGAACCGGACTGTGTCCTTAAGACTGTCTAGTAATATCAAATATCACAAGGCCGTCTAAGAATGCAATCAGACAGGAGTTGATCAAATAGAACAGAAGATAGCTTTTGAACCAGATTATACTCATATAAACAATAAGCACAATGGGTTTAAGAACTAAGACAATAACTTATGATTCTCAACTTAATCAATCAATTAGTAAGATGACAGTCACATGCAGATTGAATAAGCATTGATAAAGAAACATTCACTCATAAGATATCATAGAACAGAGAAGAAAGGTCTGAAAACACAAATGAAGGAAGTTTGCAATGTTTCATATATTAAGAATGAGTCTTAGTTACAGTAGCAGCATATAGAACCCAAAATCGAACCCTTGGTTCATATTCTATCCTAAGCTTTATAGCTTTACAAAGTAGTTCTGAGATCCTAAAAACAAGGATCAAATATACTAAAGATAGTAACTCAAAATTTAGTTGCAAAAGATGTGGGATGATCCCCAAAAATGAGGTCAATCCCAGATTTCATGGTCTTTCTCTCTTGTTTATTGTTGGTGAAGTGCAGGATAGCCTCCCAAGGCTGAATGATGACTCTCCAAAAGAGACAAATTCGAATCTGTTGAGCTATGCAAAAAATCCAACTTGTTTCCACCAAAATAGGTGCCAAAACCAACTTGGCCACCTTTTCTAATCCTTATATACCCAAAATGAATCTTAAAACTGAATACATAATTCATCATCTATCCATCATGAGTGTTTTCAAAAGATTTGGATCAGAAAAACCTCGATCTGTGCAAAATTTAGGTTTCTTTGTCTAGTTACAGGTTTCGGTGGTTAACGATATTCGAATTTAAGCACCTTATCTACCGAAAGAACCCCTTCTCGGTGGTTAATGAGAACTCACAGGCTCTCCTAAACCACTGAAAGGTGAAACACTTTCAGAAATCAAAATTTCAAAATTTCAATCACCTGTATTACTGCAAACAACTTCACAGCTTCTTGGGAGAGGCCCCCTTCTCTCTGACTGGACTTGTAACTTCATCATGATGTGTTTCCACCTATATTTCTCCCTCCATGGAGTTGGCAATTTTGGCAAGGGTTTCCAACCCTAGTGGCCTAATTGTTGGGACTGTTTTTTCCATCAATTGTAGCCTAAGAAGCCTGAGTTTTTTGTATAAAGTTGCATTTTCTTTCATAAGCAACTTATTTCTTTCAATTGTTTTCTTATGTTTTTGTTTGATTTCTTGCCTCTTGTCATAAAGCTCAACGTTTCTATCCAAGAGTTGTGCATTTTTTTAACTTGACTTGTTTTTCTAAATGTTTCAAGTTGTACAACTCTTTCAACAGCTGATTTATCTTGTTGGATTTAGATACAGTAGGTTTAGCAGAAGACTGTCCTATCTCTGGAGGTTCCTGCTCCCCTGGAGGGATAAGGGTAGGAAGATCAGGGTATTGTTCACACTCTGTTGGTTGGTGCTCTGTTTCTGGATCTGAGTCAGAATAAGGTAAATTAAGAAGATTACCCTCTGCAGGTGCATCTTCTGCCTTGTCAAAAGCCAACTTTCTCTCTTACTGAATTTGCAATAGCCTTTGCAATTGCCAGAATCCATTCAACATGAATGTTATTCTTAAATCTATTTTGCAACAGCCCTATAATATGCTTCTTGGCTGCCTTTGTTCAAAAACACTGAGAAAACATCTCAAGAGTATCCAGTATGCATCCACTCCAGAACCTCTTTCTGCTGTTACTGGTATCCAAGCATCTACGAGACATATATCACATATACCATTTCCCTTACTCTCATGAAATAGCATGTAAATAGGATCACAAGTCACCATCTGGAACACATTATATAAATAGTGGTTGAGACTTTTCTTTTCAAACGTGTCATAACTTCACCATCTGCAAATTCCTCAGGGAAGACACATTCTACTGTTGATAAATGTTTTCACTGTAGAAAAGCTTGGACAACCAATGATAAAAATGTTGCTGTGAACATCCATGCATCCCTTAAGTTTTTCTCTTACTGAGGCCACAGTTTGTATACAAGAAGCATTTGTTATTGGTCTATCTTTAAAAGAACCAGTTCTTGGACTAAAACTGCCTTGATTTCCAGTATAGGAGCATCCTTCAATCCTTGCTTTTATGAGAATGCCCCAAGTGTCATAATTCTCTCTTAGATTCGATGACAAGATGTCATGAGTGACTGCATCATAAAGATCTTGCATAGATTTCAAAGCCCCCTTTGCTAGATCAGGTGTCTCTTCATGTACCAAAAGACCGGTCAGTGTTGTCATTCTTGATAGTAGAAGAGGCAGCTTATTTATTTGGAAATTGACAAGAACATAATTATCTAGTAGACTCTCATTTACATCCCGAAACAATCTTTCAACCCATATCCTGCCTTCATTGTCTAGCAATGATTTTAGTATTATCTCCCCATTGTAGCAACATTCGACAACAGCATAGCACATATACTCATTTCTCAAAATTTTGTCCCACAATTCCATTTGTGTTCCTCTGTACTCCACAGCCAAATCTACGGCCAAAAAAATCTTACTCGATAGAAGAAATAGTGGCCATTGTACTGAATTTAAGTTCCCAGTATTGCTTGGGATGAGAAGCAATTCCATTTCCCGATCAGTGATGTAATCTTTTTCGATTATGGAGATTTAGATAAACTTGAGGTGGATGCTGCGAATGCCAGCCCCATTCCTCAGTGCCGCTACTAGGATGCCTCTGAAAACCCTATCTGAATTTGAATGTGAATGCCTGATTTCACTACTGAAAAATCTCGGTGGAGGAATGGAGGCTGAGGGGGATCGAACCTTTCCATTGAGCAATGATTTCAAACGCCAAATCTTAGTGAGGTTCTGATGGAATTGAGCCATCGTAGCTAGTTGGAGAAAGGGAGAATGATCAAATCATAGCGATATTGAATTAAAGTTTCCTCCAATTTGTAGAGATGATAGTTGCTTCCCTGGAACCTTCAGAAACTATAAAACCAATGTGAACTCTGGGAAGTGAATCTGCCACATCAAGCTTTAAAATGGCTGGTCGAAACTTGAATGGCCATCTGCGAGCAATTTTAACAATTGGAAATTGTGTTGTTGTAAAACAGGCCATTAATGATGTTGCCTTGTTTTATAATTGCGCCTTTGTTCATGATTCTTCCTCGTCTTCTTCACCACAACTCCAAGTGTAACCTACATTCTAATACACATGGTGCTCTATTATCTACACATGTCATATTTCTGTCTGATGCTCACAACCCTAGCTTATTCTTAGGGCACCTGTGTATTGTCCCTGATCGTGGCACCTTGAGCGATCATATGCATCCAATTAAATACACTAAACAACTACACTCCTTTTGGCATATTAGTTATTTGAACCAAATGAGTAGTGTATGTAGCTTGGTACTTGAGCTTGGGCATTGGTGTTAGATCTGGGCTTTGCAAAATTCAGTTTTAAAAAATAGGAGACCCGAGAATCTAGGTTTGATTTGATTTGAAAGAAGACTCCTACTTAGGCATAATAATCGGGCATGTAGATTAATGTGATATGGCTTAGGTATTAATACCACTTCAAGCACTCACATTTAATAACAAAACTGCATATTGGCATATATACAGCTAGGTTTATGAACTAGGTAATATTTATTGTATTTTTGTATTGCAGGTCAAGAGGGCATAGCCAAAGAATGCTGAGGAAAAGAAATCATTGAAGGTTGGACAAGACTTGACAAAGGATTTAGGGGGTTAATACTATCAAAGGAGACTTTGAGATGGGAAAATCTATCACAAATTGAATAAAAACGTTTAAAATCTAACAATACATTTTGAGCTCTAATAGTACCTACAATGGATGACAAGAGACAAGCAACTATCTACTACTCTAATGGATTAGACAAAACCAATCCATCTATGAAAGATTAAAACAAGCATAGACAAGTACATGTAGACACATACTATAAGGAAATAGGACAAGTATATTGATGAGAACTTTAAAGAGATACTTACAATCTTCAGATGATGTTGCAGCAACCTCCCCAAGTCCTCTGTGTCCCAACCCTTTCTCGAAATATCCATGATCATAATAACAATGCTTTGTTGATAATTTATCCTCCTTGTTCCTAAGAATTCCTCCATTTTCAATCTTTGAGAGGCCCAACCACCTTGGTTATATTTGGGATTAGTTGAGGATATGTCTCCATCAATTTTGATATCTCCCTTAGATGTATCTTAAGGGTTAGATTCGATCCAAACCAACTCTATCCATCCATAGTTGTCCTTAGAGACAAAATGGGATTTCTTCCCAAATTTGCTCACCCAATTCGGTGCTCCCTTACAATGGTAAACATAGTGCTACAATGCTCCCTAATAGATAGAAAAAGAGCACTAGCGCTCCCTGTATATGAGCATAGGAGCGTTGATCTTCCAAAAGTTTCCAATATGACTAATTCTCATAAGAAAACACTTTATTCCAATTGTCAAATGATGGGGCTTCTTCTTCTAACATGTTTTAGGGGTTGTATCAAGTGTTGTCATGGTGTCATTCATGATGCGACACTTACATGAGGATAATGTTACAATTACAAAACTTGGGACAAAAGTGCGACACGTACGACACTTACGACAATGAGAATGTGACATTATCGAAGTGAGGAATTTTGATGTGTAACATATTTCCCCCCAAAGTGTGATGTAAGAAAATGAGAGTTGATGGTCGAAACAATTTGTATATTCTTCTAAGAAAGGGTATGGAGTCGAGGAACCTGGTAGAAGTTTTAGACAACCATCAAACAATGTTAATATGTGTTCCATTCCTGAGGTAGGCATACTTATGCTCGAGATATAAATGACTCAAAGTATGGCCACCAATAAATACACTATGGATCCATGATGATATTGAATGAGGGTATGGACACTAGAGATACAATGTGGATCCATACTTCTATGACATTAGTTTATCGTATCCATGTAAAATACACATTGGATCTACGATATGATAAAACATAGCCACACACCAATACAACATGGATCTATGTGACAACATAAGTATCAGCATGCTCAAATGAATATCTTCATAACTTAGGTAAAGTAGAAATCAGAATGAATACTCACCCTAAGTTATTTATCCCAATCCAGATGTGGTATGAATCTAACCATGTGAATAGATGTTTTGATGTCAAACATGGTAGAAACCAGTTTATAACTGGTCATTGAGGTAAATTGTTAACAAGTGCGAAGGAAATCACCAATAATGTCAATGACTCCCAAGGTAACCTAGTCCATTTCAATGAATGTGAATAGATGAGATGAGGTCAAACATTCATGGAATCATCCAATCAAATTTCAATGATGTAAACCTATTGTCAGAAATGAGGAGGCCTTTCATTGAGGCATATAGGTCCTAAGGTACTAATTGGTTTCTTAGTCTAATTCCTAGATGATGTGTTGAAATCGACAGGAAAAGACTCATCGAAGGAGGGCTTTTATGTATCCCTCATCATCGACACAAATTGACACATGAAAGTGATAAAGTATAGAAGATGAGCACAAACTGACATGGGTGTGGAAACTGCTAATTATATAAATGGTTGACTTTTGAGGTAGATACTTCCCTTCTTCCCTTGAACATTGAAGAATGACATGAGACTTGGTAGCATAAATGTAGAGTGGACCAAAACTTAATGCAGCAAGTGTTGAGGCATTCTTTGGATGGTTCAAAGGAGTGGAAAGAATCATAGGATTGGTTTAGTGTAGAGTTTTAGCGGATTATCCAAGTCTTCAGTGTGAAGGTCAAAACAAGTGTCGTGTTCAAGGGCGATTGCAAGAGCCGTTTACAAAAATTTTCAAGAAACTTGACCCACTTCCTTCAATTTTTTCCCCCATCCAAATAGATGAGTACCTCTTTTTAATTTAATGAGATTAAAGAGGATAACACATTCTCGATATAACTCACCTTCGGTAAGATCCTCTTCCTTTATTTAACGAACTGGAAGAAGTAAGGGTTTGTCCCCATATGGGTCCTTCAATGTGTAATTTATCGAGTCAAGAGAAAGAAAACTTAGTGGTTTTTCATGTTTAGAGAATATGAAAAGAACTTAAAGATGACTTCAGGGTTGTCCTTTTTCATAATTTTAATCTCTGAGGTCTGAAAAAGAGATAAAATGTTGCTCGGAAGATGCCCTTTTGAACCTTTTAATGAGTGTGAAAGGAATCAAGATCACTTGACAATCTTTTCATGTTTAAAGAGTTTGAAAAGTGCTTAAAGGAGACTCAAGGGGGTTCCTTTTTCGTATATCCTTTACAAGTCAGAAAAAGTGATAAAAGTATACTCGGTTAGATTCTCATGTATTTATGAGCGTGAGAAAGAACAAAGACTAAGCTCATTAGTGTTACAAGGTCATCGAAATAACTCTGCTCAAATTCCTTTAAAATCAAGTTGTTATGGGCATAAGACATTAGTAATTTCTCAAAAAATGATAAGAAACCCAAAAATGGACTTTATAATAAGGAGAAAATGATGAAAATGAACCTATTAAATACCAAACTAGGTCAAAAATTCATTTTTACATTGTTTTTTACTATTCTACTCCGGTCCTTGGATTTGTACCTATTTTGGAGTGTTTTTTGAGTGTTGATTGCAAGGGATGTGAGTGATGATATCACGTCCCGTGACCGAGCCTCATATGGAGAGGTGGAACCGTCTTTCCCTCAGGTTCAGGAATGAGCCCTCATCTTTTAGATTCATTGTCAACTTCTTCGCATGGTGGAGGAAGTAGCTAGTGATTATTGAGTACTTCCCCTATGTTGGGGTAGATTTCAGAGGCAGTATTGATTTGGTACTTCTTGAGGGCATACAATGGGACACATCAGGTAAAAAATATTATAACATTTTAACAATATTTTCGTTTTGTTTTTTATATATTTTTGTTTGTACAATGAGGTATCTAAACCATTTCTTTTTCATCATGTAGAAAAAGGTTTGTCATGTTCGGTGGAGATGCCAGCATTGGGGCCTCGTGGGGATGCATAGGCGACAACTGAGCACGACGTCGTAGTGGGGGGACTCTGGGACGTGGAGAGGAACCTTTGGGGTTTGATGATGGGTGTTACCCCTTTGACGAGGAGAGATATGCCTTTACATATTCAACGACATAGGGTTGGGGTATCCTAAGGCCTCAATCATTTGCTACAATAGGTGACGCGAGAAGTAGTGTAATTTTTAGAACACAACATG
>JASDQU010105702.1:223332-244228 GCA_032191745.1 Picea mariana | reverse complement strand
TGTTTCAAATGTTTATCTATGCGCAATATACCAATCCAACATGTAATTCGCTAACAAATTTGTGATTTTGTTGAGTTCTCTTGATATGTGTATGTACTCAATAAATTAAAAATCTCTTTCGAGACTGAAAACCCTCAGATGGATATGTAGTAAAGTCGAGTTATGAATGACGTACTCACAATTTAGTTGGAAGATAACAAGTTGAGAATCGAGGTTGATAATCAATTGAGATATACCTAGAGAGGAGGCTTCGACTAAGAGTCCGATGATGGTGTGATACTCTACAACGTTATTGGTTGCATATCCAAGGAAAATCCCTCCTGAACTTACTCGATCACCAGAGTGGTAGATGACCCAAGCTACAGAAGCGATGTTTTGGGTATGTTGACTAGCACCATCCACAAACCCGAAATAGATGGGTAAGGATGATGTCATATGCACTTGCAATCAGAAAGAAAAATATAAGAAGCAACTGGGACAAAATTCGTGCACGGAAAAGAAAATACACATCAAGTCAAAAGTATATAGTATAGTAATGTACAAATCACACATGCAAGATATTCTATGCATAGTACCTCTTGAGGTAAATCCCATTTCAGGGTTCACCAAGAGATATTCCATAGTAATCTACTAAATCATAGGCACCTTTGTGTAACACACGTTTTATGATGTATGGCCCATGCCATATGGGTTCTAACTTTCCCTCCCCTAGTTTGTCATGATCTTGTCATAGAATAGGAGTAGATCTCCTTCTACGAAAGTGCGAGGTTGGATGGATTTATCATATTGATTTTTCATGCGTTTTTTATACGTCTTGTTGATGAGAGCAACATCGCAATAGATTTCATCCAAATTGGTCATATATAAGAATCGTTCCTCTTCAATATAAGTGTGGGGTAAGATTTCTACGATGTGTTTCAATGAAGGAATATCATATTTGATTGGTAATACCGCTTATATCCCATATACCAACTGGAAGGGTGTAAATAAAGTTGCAGTTTTAACTGAAGTTTGATAAGCCCAGAGTGCAAAGAAGAGTTGTAAGTGCCAAGAGGTTTTGTTTGCTCCCACCATGTGTTTAGGCATGGTCTTTAGGACTTTGTTGATGACTTCAACTTGTCCATTTTCCTATGGATAGTAGGGGTATGAGTTGTCATGGTGAAAACCTAACTTGGTGTGTAATTCACCCATCATCTCTTTCTAGAAATGTGATCCATGATCAGTTACAATAGCTTGTGGCACACTAAATCGAGTGATGATGTGGTTAAAAACAAACAATGTTGAAGTGAGACCATCATTAATAAATGTATGCATAGCTTCAACCCATTTATTTAAATAATTGACGGAAACAATGATATAACCATGCCCCCCGTCTGAGGTATGCTTACATTGCATAAAATCAATGCCCCATTTTGCAAAGGGGGAAACAACGACAATGGGATGAAGTGGAGTTGGGTGGGTACGTGCTTTCCTCTGAAAGATCTCCCTGGGTGGGAATTTTTTAACGACCTTGATGTAATATTTTAATATGGAAGGACAAAAATAACCAACACATAGAATTTTTTAGGCTTTAGCCATCCCAAGAAGATGATCACCACAAAATCCAAGGTGATAGTCATATAAAAAAATTTCAGCCTCTTCATGGGATAAGCAACATCGTAAGGAAGTATCAATTCCATGGCGGTACAAGGTGGCACCAATGATAAGGTAGTGTTTTGAGTGGTGTCTAATGTGACGTCATTCATCACATGAAATGATAGGCTGAAATCATTGGGTTTGGAGATATAGAATAATATCTCCATACAAAGGATCAAATGTACTAATAAAGAACAGGGATTCATCAAGAATAGAATCATTGTTCTCAATATCCTCATCAGTATGGGGAAGATCGCAAATTAATTCTGCAAAAACCAACGATTTATGAGCCTTTGATTTGGCAAAATTGAGATCGAATTCTTGGAGAATGACTATTCATTTGGAATATTTTCCCCTAAGTACTTGACGAGTCAATATGTGGTACATGGGGTTTGAGTCTCCGATGACCGTGGTAGTGCGTAACAGAATGTAATGGTGTAACATTTGGATGGAAATAACTGCTTCCAAAGCCAACTTTTTGACATGTGAATATTGGATTTTAGGACCTGATAGACTTTTACTCAAATAGTAAATCATATGTTTGGTGTCATAATCATCCTCTTGTACTAACACCATAGAAATAGTGGAATTAAAGGAAACCAAATAAAAGATATAATCTTTCACATAATTTAGTGGATGCAAAAGAGGTTTTTTTCATTAAGGCATGCATAAGAGAATCAAATGAGTGTTGAGAGGTGGAATCCTATATGAAAGGGGCATCTTTCTGCAACAATCTCATGAAACATTTAGTGATTTCGGCGTAAAATCAAATGACACGGCAAATACAGTTTTCCTTCCCTTGCAAACTTTGCAGTTGAGTGAGGTTGTTGGGAGGAGGTAAAGCTAGAATGGCATTGACTTTTAATGGATCCACCCTTATCCCATATTTGGAGACTTCAAATCGAAGGAGTCTCTCTAATTCAACAACGAAGATGCATTTATGGGGGTTCAAACATATGCGACACTTACGACAATGATAATGTGACATTATCGAAGTGAGGAATTTTAATGTGTAACAATATGCATGTATGTGCGTGCTTTTACTTATATGTGTGTGCAATATTCCAATCTAATACATGATTAGCCAATGCATCAGTTAGTTGATTAGATCTCCTAGGATCATGAATATAAGTAATATAATCAAAATAGTGTTCTAAGAGATGTACCCTAAGGAATTGTCGGTGAAGGTTAGGATCATAGACATGGTACACTCCATTTAATTGAGACACAACCAGTTGAACATCTACATAAACCTGGAGATGAGAAATACCATGTGACAATGCATCACGTAGTAATTCTATTATGGCACTGTACTCGACAACATTATTGGTCACTTCGCCTAACAAAATACCTCCATAAGACACCAAGTGGAAAATGGGAGCGAATATCACCCAAGATGCGGAAGAAGGCCTCCGAGTGTGTCGACTAGCATCGTCCGTGAGCCCAACATAAACCTCAGATTCACTTGACATCTTACATAGTGAAAAGAAACAAAATAAACTACACGTCCATAGGACAAAAAGACAAAAAAGTATAAATAAAACTATACATTATATACAAGAACTCACACTCAGGTGAGCAACCTAAGAATAATACTTCTTAAGGTAGAGCCCATTTCTAGGCTCAGATAAATCATGACCTTCCAAATAAACCAGTTTATAAGCACCCTTTTCTAAGAATTTCTTAACAATGAATGGCCCAAACCACATGGGTTTGAATTTTCATTCCCCCAAGGAATATTTATCTTTTTCATAGACCAAGACAAGATCGCCTTTAGAGAAAACTCTAGGGTGGATGGACCAATCATACTGACACTTGGCATGTTTTTTGTGAGCCTTGTTGGCCAAGGCTACATTTTGGCGTTGGTCCTCAAGCTTATAGAGATATAGGAGACGCTCTTCAACTAGAGTTGTGTCAGGCAGTAATTCCAATGCCAACTTAACCGAGGGAATTTGGAATTCTATGGGAAAGAATGCCTCCATCCCGTAAACAAGTTGGAAATGAGAAAAAAAATGTATCAATCTTGACTAAGGTTCAATACAGCCAAAGTGTCGAGTACAACATCAAATTCCAATTTGACTTGGTTGAATTGATCATCTGCTTGAGAAGAGTCTTGAGAGATTTATTAACAACCTCCACTTGACCATTCTCCTATGGATAGTAGGGTGATGAATGTTCTTTCTTAAACCATAGATTTGATGTTAAATCAGATATCATATTATTATGAAAGTGACTGCCATGGTCTATGACAATACCCTTCGAAATATTAAACCTAGATACAATCTGGTTAAAGATGAAAAGTGTAGATGTTTCTCTGTCATTACTAAACTGCAGCATGGCTTCGACCCACTTAGTGAAGTATTATATCTCCGTGATGATGTAATGATGCCCCCTAGCCGAAGTCGAGTGGCATGTAGTGAAATAAATCCCCCACTTAGTGAAGGGACAAATAACAATAACTCAAAACATGGGATGAGGGTGTTCCTGCATCTTCCAAGAGAATACCTAGCACATGTGACACTTCTTGAATGCCTTCGCATAATATTTGATCAACGCGAGCCAGAAGTATCTAGCGTGAAGAATTTTCTAGAATGATTCTAACCCAGACAAGTGACCGCCACATGCTCCAGTCTGACATTCATTCAACACAAGCTCTGCCTCTTTGTGAGTGAGACAACGACAGAGAACACAATTTACTCCTCGATGATATAAAATATTGTTGTGTCTGTTTCGTCACTTGGGTGAGAAAAACAAGGGCACTTGCATGCCTATTTGGGCTCGCTAGACAAGACAGAGGTTAGTGCATGAGTTAAACAATCCAAGAACATGAAATAAACAAGTAAACAAACTAAAAACAACCAATGAAATAAGACTATAATGCATAAGAAACTTTGAACCAAAAACAATAAACCAATGACCAAGATTATGCCACCAATGGATAACTATATTAGTTGGAAAAACATCATAGAGAAATGAGGACTTATGAGTCCCCTATTCCTCCTTGGGAGGGCTCTTGAGTTCCCTAATGGAGAGCTCTTCTTACAATGGTAGAAAAGAAAGAAAATGATGAATAAATCAATGCTTATTCCCTCAAGAGGTGAGTGGAATGGCCTATTGGAATGTTGCTAGAATGATCCAAAGAGAAAAGAGGATTCTCAAGGGACAATTGAGGTAGCATAACAATACTATGAAAATATTGATTTCTTAGTGCAACCATTACCTCCATTTATATAATTTATTCAAGGCAATATTCAATTGGTTCTTAGCGTGAACAAGTGGCCCTTTAGGGCACCCTTTGGTCCTTAACCAACCCCCCATTCAGATTCATCTCAGATCTGAGGGTCAAATCAAGTTGGGAGCTGGTCCATAAGTGGTTGATGGTCTGACAAGAACCATAAATGAACTATTCATAGGAGTGTGTGGATTTTCTCGTACATAGTCACGCATATAGCACATTGTGCACTCTAAGGGATTCTTTGGACCACACTATGTGCGCACTTCATTTAGTGAGTTAGCGCATGTCAATTTTTTCCCAATTGTATAGTTTTTTCCTCTTGGAAATGCATTTTGGTGCCATAGGTGAACTAATAGTTGTTTGGCATTGTTGTATTTCTGTAACCATTTGCGTGCAGTGTTGTGGAAATTTTTTTAGTGATAACAGATGCCCCCTGATGTGTGAGGTTATGAGAATATGTATAGACTAAATACAACAATGTTTCTTCTACTGAAAGTACCATTGTAATGAAGAGTGTTGATAGGAACTGTAAGAGCAATCCATCAAAGGGAGAGGGGAAACTTTGGGACCCAAATCTTTCTCTTGGGAGAGAAAAGAAAATCTGTATACAAACGAGGCAGGCATGCCCCATGCTCGTGTCATGTAACTCAAAATGTAAGATAGTAACTGAATTTGTATGTTGATGTAGATAACTACAGCACCCTCCAGGGAGGTTTGATAATGGAAGATGACAATTTTGATGGTGAACATACTCTGAAAAGAGGCAAGGACGTCTATAATAAGTGTTGATGACTCGTAGGCATTGATGGCCTAAGCAATTCAGAGGTTTTCAGCTGGTATAAAAAAACTGCAATAGTCACATAGTAAGACCCACCGTAACATGAGATTTTGCTGAAGTCAAATTTTATGGGGGTCAATGGAATCATAGAGAAATGATGGTTCTCTCTATGTTGTCTAAGACTCCTCATTGTAAAGGTAGTGAGAGTCACGATATTGTCTCCCTTCTGGAAATTGTGTTGATGTCGAAAGAAAGGGATATGCGACTCCAAGAAGCAAAGGAATTCATGAAATCTATGGAGATAATATCAGGATCTGATAGGGAACATGAACAAAGTTAGGATGTGGTGAGAATCAAGACTACCCTTGGTTGGGGGTATGTTTAAAAGATGATTGGTAGCAACTGTGAAATTGTATCTAGTGTCAGGGGGATAACTAGACATGGGGTTAAAGTGTGCCAGAGGTGTGACAAGGTGGACAAACTCAGAGATAAGGGGTACATGGACTATGGGATACTCAGGTTTTATGAAAAATGTTAGAATGAGTAAAGGAGAGTGGATTCCCCAACCAAGGGAGAAATTGGTTGCATTGGTAGAAAAAGAAGGTCATCAAGGGTGATGAAAAAAATCTAAGTAAATGTTGGAAACAAAGGATTTTTACAATTACCAAATAAATAAAGAATAATTTGGGATGATTGTACAGATATAGAAATGGGTGCCCCAGTGCAAGATGGCTTGGCCTGTGAGGGCTCAAGTTGCATGGAGAACTGGTGGAGGGTGGGGGCCCCATGGGTGGGTTTCTATATGAGGTAAATGAATGGAGAGAAATCTACAGATGGGAAAACTGAGTGTGGATGAAATGGAGGGTTAATGATACTGCAAAGGTGCAGTCAAAATAGAACTGAGATGAGATAACCTGGGAGTCCATTGGGAAAGCTAGAAAAATTATGAGAAGGAGTATGTGGCTTATTCTCGGAAATGTGTAAGATTATTGGGACTCCCATCCCTAGGGGGTGAAAGCAACATGAGTGTCAAAGTACCAAGGGGAAATATTAATGGGACAACTCGTATGAGGGAGAGTGCTATCGGGTGACAGTACCAAAATGCAGCAAAGGTGACAATACTGCAAAGTCAATCGTAGGGACCCTAAAGGTGAATGTGTGAGGGTGTGACTGGAAGATGCAATTGATATTCAGAGGGAATGATTACATGTCAGTGTCGAACATATACCTAAAGGGGTTACGGTGCTTGTGATGACCAAGTACCTACATACATGAAAAACAAATACCCAACTGAACTATATCTGAAGATAAAGAAAATATAACAATTATTTTTTAATTTTGGACATGGACAGGCGTACTTGGATGTGATGTGAGAAAAACGCTCCTCGGGGGTTGAGTATGGATGGTGAACCGAGGAATCTGACTGTGTATATGGCGGAACCCTGATTCCTTGTCTCAAGACAGATCGGGAAACATAGACTCTAGGCTCTTGTAACTGAATGTGGAATTTTGGCGAAAGGGACTATATATGGTTGTGGGGCCCACAATGCCACCTCATTTGTACTCGCTTCTATAGTGAATTTACGAGAGTATTTGGAGTAGTTTCAAAGATTACGGGAGTTCAAGCCGACCGATCCAGAATTTGTGAGAGTCAGGTTAGTGGGCCCATCCTCCTACATAGTATTAATTTCTTAGTTTTTGGGTAGGGGTCGTATGGATGATCATACTAGGGTAGGTTTAGGGGTGGGCCCTCCCATGCGTGGGAGAAGGAAGGATACCCATGCTGAGATGCATGGGTATAATACCATCTCCCATGCATGATATGTAGTTGTACTAGACACATCCACACATAAGGGCACGTGGGTGGGAAAAACAGGAGCGTGGGAGATGCACACCTATTAGAAATACACCTGTGCATTGTGTACAACTGTTCCTCGGAAATTTGTGCATCAATGCACAAATGTGTAGAGAACATGTGCACATAGGTGTGCACCTGTGGGTATGATAGATGCACATTGATGCACAGTTGTTTCTATGAAAGATGTACATTAATGCACAACTATGTGAAGAATAGAAATGCATATGTGCATGCCTGTGGGGATGAAATTCGCGCACTGGAGGTGAAGCTAAGGGGTTTTGAAAGTTTGAATTTTTTTTATATTTTTAATGAATTATGAGTGTTGACCAAGTGTTTTTGTATGAATGCAGGTGATCATTTGGTGAGAGGATATTCATCATGCCAGTCCACTGGAGGGAGCGAGACTGGGAGCACCTGGGGGAGGTGGTGAGAAAGGAGCCTCGTGTTCAGAGAAACTTGGCAGCCTGTGGGCTACTCAAGTTCTTCGATTTCCCACTGATACTGTCACAAGAGTACCTACTTTAGTATATGCTATCGATGTGGAGCATTGATCTGCAGTGCTTCATTGTGAGGGGACAAAAACTGACACTCTCAAAGGATGTTTATGTTCTGACGGGACTCCCCTTTGGGGAATGACCCTGCCTGTTGATCCCCAACTATCAGGGGATGTGCGGCTGATAGATGTGGCACGATGCTATTGTATGGGGTCAAACCCAATTTTAGGTTCATTTATCCATATTGAGGCGATGGATGCACTCTTGCATCAATGAATCGCAACCATGATTGTGAGGACCTATGGATACTTAGAGACTCAGTGGATTTCTGGATGTCAGCTGAGGATTATGGAGAGGGTCCTAGATGGTCATTTTTTTTCCTTGGGGCTGATGTTGAACACTAGGATGATGGGGAAAATTCAACGGTGTCAGAAAACTAACTTGGGTGAGTTTTCCCTTGGGTCTATTCTGGTGGCATGGTTTCTCGAGAGGGTGCCCATGTTGCGCCTGAGGGTTTTGTTGCTGCCTGCAGGGCCACAGGAGCCGCGACTGATGCGACAGGATTAGATTTTGGCACAATATGGAGGGGGAGAGGGTGGCCAATACTTTATGTCAACATTGGCATGTGTGTGGCATCACATGCAACATCTCATACTCTAATTCCCATATGGTGGGATGGATTTTCGGCATGACCCGAACA
Organism: Picea mariana; assembly: GCA_032191745.1. Classification (NCBI taxonomy): domain Eukaryota; kingdom Viridiplantae; phylum Streptophyta; class Pinopsida; order Pinales; family Pinaceae; genus Picea; species Picea mariana. The sequence continues at coordinate 235,528 of JASDQU010105702.1, read as the reverse complement.
TGGACCTGCCTCTTGGAGAGGTCTGGGACTAGAGAGGTATGTTGGTGTATTTATGTTTTGTTATTTTGATAGTGTAGCATATGTTTATATATATATGGATGTTGATTCTATATTTGTTTTTTTGTTTGCAGATGTGGGGCCTCAAGGCTGAGAGGTGGAGATGGTTGAAGAGTCATCTCACCAGGGGCTAGTGAGATTGCCACGAGTAGAGCCATGGGTAGGAGAGAGAAAATGGAGGGATTATGCTGGTGTGAGGCTAGTGGATGAGGTGAGGGCTGAGCAGAGAAGTAGGTTCAATGATACAGGTGTGAGGACATCACATGCACTGCAGGTAGAGGCCGGCGGGGGGATGGAGGATCTTCATCATCAATTCAAGGAGGTGTTGTAGGGTGTGTTGGAGGGCATGTGGTCCCACATTCAGGATGAGAGAGTCCCAAAGGGCATGTGGTCCCACATTCAGGATGAGAGAGTCCCAAAGGGCATGTGGTCCCACATTCAGGATGAGAGAGTCTCGGATTAGTGTGTGGGAGTTCCAGCAGAGTGGCGGACCTTGATTCGTCGGGAAGCTATAGCGGGGGCAATGATGAATGGTCAACTTCACCCTAGACCTGGAGGACCCCTAGCTAGTGGGTTTCCTCCTACTGATAGAGGACCTAGTGGGGGAGCTCTGGGGGAACCATGAGTGTTGATTCTATTTTTTATTTATATAGGCCGTGAGCCCATTTTGTACAGGGTAGTTGATACCCATTTTGTATAGGGTTGGGGGTACCCATTTTGTACCTATAGGGGTGAGGGGACTCACTTTCCTACGGGAGATGTATATGCTTTTCTTTTGTTAACATTTATGATACTTTGAGCGATATATATATATATATATATGGATATACATCTTTTGGATCTTTGTGATGCTTACATGTGTTGATATTTGTGATGGTTTATGATGTCTAATCTATATATGTGACCGATGTTTCATGTTTATGTATATGTGATGATGTCTAGATGTGATAAATGTCAACCTAACACTAGGTTATCCATTTTATCTGCTATTTGATTAAATTGTCATGGAATATGTGTAAATGTAATTGAATCAAAGTTTCGAGATAAGAGTCTAACTTGCAGGTATTTTCGAAAGTGGCAAGGATTGCGGACACGATATACATTGTTTAGTTGTTGGACGAAAAGTTGGGAATATAATAAGATGCTAAGGTGACAAATGTGGTAGTGACTAGGCTCGGCAAGGAGACCAATAACGACTGCATATTTGGCTTGGTTATTAGTAGCTGAGCCCAAACATATGCCACTAGAGTGGAGCAGTTCATGTGAGGGGGAATAGATGGCCCAAGTGACCGAAGTGAGATTTTGTGTCCAACGGCTAGCACTGTCAGCGTAAACGATGTGGTAGGCCGATGGAGGATTCATCTGTCAATAACATGGATGGTAGATCGGAGATGAGGAGTGGAGGTGAAAAAAGAAGACTAAAATCTCTACAAATATGTACAAAAAGAAAAATCCTAGTGTAGAATGACTAAGCTCAGGCGTAAAACTTCTTTAAGTACAACCTGTTGACAGGTTCTTTGAGAGGATATCCTTATGGAGAGGCTAAGATGTATGCACCTTTAGTGAGGCAGTTTTGTACAATGTAGGTTCCATGCCATAATGACTCAAATTTCCCATGACCGAGAGTATCATGAGCGATATCGTAGGCTAGGATGACATCTCCTACGTTAAATGAGAAAAGGTTGACGTGGCGGTCAATGGTGGATTTGGACCGTTTTTTAGCTACCTGGTTGTTCTATAATGAAGACTGATGATCTTCATCTAGTAACTCTAAGGTCAACAAGCACTGCTCCATTGGGACAATGTCGGGTAATAACTCGATGGCGGTGCGTAACATGGGAATTTCTCACTCGATGGGGAGTGTGTGTTCGATCCCATGGATGAGATGAAACAATGTAAAACTAGTGGCAGTTTTGACTACTGTGCAATAATCCAATAATGTTGAAAACAACGTATGGTTCCAATTGGTCTTATGTTTGTTGAAAGTACATTGCAACATGGTTTTGAGGACTTTGTTAACAACCTGTTCCTATCCGTTGGACTGAGGGTAGTATGGGGAGGAAAACGCATGGGAGAAGCCTAACTTTGAGGAGAGTTTGGAGAAGATATCATTCTCAAAGTGCTTACCTTGATCGAAGACTAATTGTAGTGGAATTCTGAAATGGGTAATGACATGGTTGAAGAAGAAACATGTTGTTGTGTCAGCGGTATTGTCAAAGGTAGGCATGGCTTCAACCCATTTGTTAAAGTAATATACTTCCACGACGATGTACTTGTGTCCATTACTAGATGGAGGATTGCAAGTCATGAAGTCTATGCCACATTTGCAGAATGGGACAACAATTATACTGGGTGTAGAAGAGTGGGTGGTGCTCGTAATTTGTTTGCATAGAGTTGGCATTTGTCGCATCGCTTGACAGCATGGATGTAGTCATGAAATAGTGTGGGCTAGAAGTATCAGGCTTGAATGATTTTTTGGGCAGTGGACATACCTAAGAAGTGGTCGCGCAAGCAATTCTATGGAAATCATTTAAGACTATGTCTGCTTCGTCGATGGTCAGACATCGACGGAGTATGGTTTCGACCCCACGTCAGTACAACACACCACTGATGAGAAGGTACCGAGGGGCCTGATGGAGAATGCGTTGATGATCATATAAAGAGAGATGAGGCCCAAACTTCTATGTTCGAAGGTAGATGAGAAGGTCGTCGTACCAGGGGTCATCCAAGGGGATGAAGAAAAGGTGTTCGTCTAGAAAATCTATATTGACAGGTGACCCTTTAGCGTCTGAGGGAAACGTCGTGATGAGTTCAACGAGAACAAGTGCTTTCTTTATTTTGGGTGTTGATAACTCTAGGTCATACTCCTGAAGGATGACAATCCATTGGACAATTTTTCCATTAATATTACGTCAACTAAGCAAGTACTGCATGGGGTTAGAATCTGCCATGACTTTGGTAGTGCGAAGTAGGATATAATGACATAGTTTTTGGACTGCGAGGACAATAGCAAGGGCTAGTTTCTCATCATGATTGTATTTTAGGGGTGGTCCTGAAATATTTTTACTAATGTAGTAAATAACATGCTAGCGTACATCATCCCCTAGTTGGATGAAGACTCCTACTACTGAGACGGATGAGGATGACAAGTAGAGGATGTAATCATGATCATAGTCTAGAGGACTAATTAAAGGGTCATTGGATAGTGCCACTTTTAAAACATCAAAACCAGTTTGGGCATGTTCATCCCATTGAAATGGGATATCATGACGTAGTAAGTGAAGGAAACCATGCGCACGAGTGGCGTAATCTGGGACAAAGCATTGTAAAAAGTTGGCTTTTCCTTGTAGGCTCTGCAATTGGCATAAATTACTAGGTGGTGGAATTTTTGTGATAGCTTGGACCTTGAGGGGGTCCACTGTGATGTCGTGTTGGGTGACTATGAACCCAAGGAGGCATATGGCGATGACACAAAATACACACTTGAGGGGGTTCAAGCCGATATTGTACTGGCGACATTGTTGAAAGACAACTCGTAAGTCATCTAAATAGTGAATTAGTTTCTTGGATCGAGTAGTGAGGTCATCTAAGTATGTAAGGATGATGCAAGCGAGATCATGGAAAACATAAGTCATGGCCTGTTGGAATGTAGCACCTACATTTTTTAGTCCAAAAGGCATGACATGATAAGAAAACGTACCCCATGGGGCAGTAAAAGTGGTTTTATACTAATCTCTTGGATGAATTTAGATTTAATTGTAGCCAGAGAACCCATCCATGAAGGACAAGGCCTTGTGACTAGCACAGTCATCGATAATTTAGTCGATGAAAGGGGTCGTAAATTTGTCTTTGGGACAAGCATGGTTGAGATTGCGAAAGTCGGTGCAAATGCAAATAGTGCCCTTTTTTTTGTTAATAAGGACGGGGTTGGAAACCCATGAGGTATACGTGATGGGGTATATGAACCGTGCGATGCGTAATTTGTCAATTTTTTTTTTGATAGACGAATCTTTGGATGGGTAAAGTGGGCATTGCTTTTGATGGAATTAGGTGACATCTGTCCATGTGCCGATGCGATGTTTGACTATAGAAGGATCGAGGTCGGGCATCTTTGTATATGACTAGGAAAAAATATCCTAGTATTCCTAAAAGAGAGCTTTGTAAGCTGTGAGTTTTTCAGGGGAGCATACGGCACCAACGGTGATTTCCTCTATGATTCCTAGTTTGATGGAAATGTCGATTTTGACAGTGGGGGAAATGTTGGCCATGTTTCCTTCTTCAAAAGAATCGGGGGCAGGGATAGGGTTGTTGAACCAGTCTATATGCCCGGATGGAATAAAATATTTGGTTTCGATTGCACATATGGAGGCTTGGATAGGAGATTCAAAGGATTCATGTGAGAGAAAAAGTGCTTGGTGATGGAGCGCATTCCATGGGAAATCGAGGGTAGTGAGTTCCTCCAGGATATCTCCATCATAGGGAAAAATGCAGGAATACAGAGGATCTGTGGAGGTGAAATGGGTGACTTTCATAGTGTGATTTTCCTCAAGTGGTGAAGACGTAGAGGGGATATCAAAACCATGTTGCAATGGCTCGCTTGACATAAACCAAATGTCCAGACACTATGGAGGGTAAACTATGATAGGGCGTAAAATTTCCTGTGGGAAATGAACTGGAGAATTGGGAGGATTTGGGGGAATATCCTCAGACAATCTATCCATGAAGCATGGAGGGGTAGGAAGTGAGTCAGGTGACTCAGGTTCATGGGAGGTGATGTGAAAATTATCTGGAGAAGGAATAGGGGGAGTCACTTGCATCACATGAGGTGAGTTGATCGAATGATTTTGAATAAGGGTCACTTGACAACGCATGTATTCAATGATCAAAGGACACTGGTATATGAAAAGAGAAAGTGAGTCACAAAGAGAGAAAGGGAATCTCATCCATTCAGGGACTGAGGTAGAGACATAACGGATGTTGTTGACATGGGTATCCAAAAGTGGTGGTGGAGAGGGATCTTTCTGAAAGGTTTGGCGTACTTTCGTTAGTGTCTAGCGAAACTGAGGTAGAGCTAGGAAATGATGAGTGTAATGGCCATATTCTGAACAGATGGCACAAGAGAATTTGGTTAGCAATCCTTTATTCCCTATAGTGGGGGACATTGTGGTAGTACTAAATGTGCTTGGTGAAGCAGTGAGCAATGTGGTTTCTCAAGGGAGTTCAATTAGATTGAATAATTTAGGAAGAGAAGGACATCTATTAGTGGGGTGTCCCTCTCTTTTGCAGAGTGTGCAAGGAGGTTGAACTTGGGGAGGAATTGGAGTGGTGGGATCTTTATTATTCCATCTGCCCCCAGCCGTAGTAGTGGTGCTGGGGATTTGGGGTGAGGGTGGCATGGTCAGAGTTAGTACTGGGATATGCATCAGGATTCCCTCTGATTGGGGAGGGAGGGATGGATGAGGAACCATTGTGGGTGGGTGTAGATACCATACAGGGATGGCGAGCACCATGTTGGGAAGGGTAAGCATCACGGATATCTGAAATTATTGTACTCCCAGTGGGGGGTAGAAGAAGGGAATTTGGGTGATGTCTTGGGGGAATGTCTCCCACACCGGGATTTTCCCCTAGGGGGGGGGGGGAATTAGGGATAAGTGGTGTAGTAGAGTTCTCAGGTAATCCCTGAGGTAAAATTTCTTCAACTAGTGGGACGTTGAGGTGTGAAGAAGCCTCGGTGGGAGGAATGGTGTCTCCAGTGTCAGTTCCATTAGAAGATACGACACACACTTTTGTTGAGGGTGTATGAGAAGTGGTGCTCCATGGTATTCCCCCAACAAGGATGGGTCCTTAAATATTCTGGGGCCCATATCCATGAGTGAATAAGAATTGGAACTAGTACGGACAAGAGGCAGGATGTTATCGATGTTGGTAGAGTGGTTAGGCTCGTAATGTGATACCTGGTCAATGGTAATGATTTTCCTATTGTGGGGGGACATCATCATTCGAAACACAAAAGAGGATATTGCCTTCATAGTGTACATGTAGCTACATCCAAACAAGGTATTTTAATCAAGTGAGGCATCGATAGCCTCAATTTTGATGAGGATGGTTTTTCCCTTGAGTTCGACGAGGACATTTTGAAAGATCCCTTTAGGGGAGGATGGTCAACCATCATAATCTATTAAAGTGATGGTAGATGCTACTAGCTCAGGGGAGCCAAGTTTTTGCCATAAAATTTTGGACATGATGCATGTGGATGCACCTTCATCAATGATACACCGATGAACCGTGATGTTTCAAATTCTGACTAGTATCTGGAAAGATACCAAAGTGGGGAGACGAGGTTCTCTGCTATCTAGATCAAATTTGATAAGTCTAGTATCAGCTGGCTCGACTACCCCCAAGGCTGAAAGTAAGGATTTATGTTGAGTTGGACAGGTTTGGAGGACCTCCAATACATACATGGTTGTAGGATATTGTGCCAAGTCATCAACCAGACTATAATTGTGTGTTTCCCTAGCCTGATGGTTGTTGACATTCCATCGTAATGGAATGTGAGGGATACGAATGGGGGGTTCAGTGTTAGGGCATGGAATCATCAAGGGTTGTCTGGTTGTAGCTAGAGGTACTTCCGAAGTGGTGGGAGTAGAGTTAGGGGGTGCACTGTATTGATGACCGCGTGTTTGTGGAAGAATTTCTTCTTTTCTAGCGAGGAGGATATCGTGATCCACCGGATTTCCAAGGTGGATGGGTGCTAGGTTTTGATACTGTCCCATTTGTGGTGGCACAGGATGTACCTCATGTTGGGTATTCATCACACCTTAGTGTGGAATAGATTTTTCCAACACGGTCGAGATTAGTTGTTTCAAATAATGTTGTGGGGCCTACTAAGGGGCAGGAGGCGCTAGAGGATGTGGAACATTCATGGATTACCTCATTCGTTTGAAGTCAACAATTTGGGGGAAATGGTGAGTATAATGACCATGATCACCACAAAGAGAGCAAGGGAATTTTTTCTGGAGGTTGTTGTTGTTTTTCCTCCTTTGGTGTTTGTTGTTATTGTCCCCTTGGGGGTTCTGGTTACCCTGACTCTAGTTGCCCCCAACAGGTTGGTTTTTTTGGGGGTTATTTCCCCCTAGTCCTCGGTTATTATTGTTTTGGTTTTTTCATTTATTCTTGGAATTATTCAACTGATGGGACGGATATTCCGTATTCAACTGTTCAAAAGTATGAAATTTTTGAATGGGAGAGGGATGAACAAAGTTAACGGCAGCATGTGGTTGTCCATGTGGAGGAGAAATTGGATGTGGAGGACCAGGAAAATGAAAATACAAATTATTTTTTGGCAATGATCCATAGGGCGCATAGGAATGCGAAGCACTTTCATTAGTTCCCAGGTTATATGTTGAGGTAGAAGGGGAACGAGAACTTGGTTGAGAGGTCAGGCGCATCATGGGTGTCGGCAAGGGACCACTCATGGGTGGAGGGGGAGCAACAAGATATGTTTTTTGATAAGGGGGAGGAGGGTAATAAGATGGCCCTCCATATATCGACGAATATTGGGGTGTATTGTACATAGGTGGTGGTTGGATGTACGGGTTGTAGTGTGTCATGGTACCAATCAACCCATCTATCGTGTGAGACATCCCATGTTTTTCTTGGCCAAATGGTATGAATCTTGGTGCATCAAGTATTATAGTGTATAAGTAACCCGACTGATCATAAATGAGGTTGAAAATTTGAGCCTTGTTGATGTCTTCCTCTTCAGACTGGGGGAAGGTGGATGCCATGTCTTTGGAAAGTATAGAGACAATTGATTTTAGAAACCAATCGAGACATTTTTCTTTGGTGGTTTCTGCTTTACATAAACTACGTCGCTGACGCCATTCATGAATGTGGTCGGCAATATGCATAGCTAAGGTTTGTTTTTACTTGGAGAGCAGTTCTAGACCAGTGTCATGACGAACTAGTAGTTGAAAAAATTCCAAGGATTCAAAAGTCACATGGGACCCTGATTTTTCATCCACATACCATTTGGCTGAAGGACCAGTGAGTGTACGTTGAAATAATCTTAAGTGGATGGAGTCATCCATGATGGTGTTTGAAGAGCACCATAAGTGGAAGGTCATGACATGGTTGGCGGGATGTTCCCCTAATTTTCCTTCAAATTTTGGAATATATGAAGGTAGTTTGGTAGGCATATTGGGCCATGTGGGGTCATGTAATATAGGATCATTCGTGAGTTTACTCAAATCAAGAATGTTGAGAGATTCCAAATATGGAATGGGGGGTGGAGATGGAGGATTATTTCTAGACATGGTGTGAGTAGGTAATGGCCCTGACCCTTGAGGGGGATTTGGTGGGTTTGTACTTCTCCCTTGAGAAGAAGTTTTCTCCCCTGAGAAGAAGTTTTCTCCCTGCCTCCTTGTTAAGGAGAGCTAGTGGATGGATGGACTTGGGAATTGGACCCAAGTAAGGTGGAACCAAGAAAATTTGATCCAAAAATAGTGGCACTCACAGGGGTGTGATATGGTTGAGCTGGTGAGTTAGCAAGACTAGGAAATCCTCCTAGAATAGGAGGGAGATTATACAGGCATCTAAATTGATGGGGATTATGTGGGTCCCCTATGATGTCCAACTAGAAAAGTGAATGTGTGCAAATGGTGATGAGAGAAATAAATGAACAAGAGACTTGTATAATTTGGGCCTTCACAATATATCAAACAATCACATGTAATCAAATGAGCATCATACATAAATCAACTGTAAATAAGTATACATGTGGGTAGGTGGATTTTTTCCACATGGGACAACAAAGAAAACAAATGCTCATGTCCTAAAAAGGCGTATCGTCCTTCCTCTCATATAGCACTAGACCTTCCAAGAGCACTCAACAGTGGGGTCTAAAGCCACTGGAAGAGGAACTAGTGAAGGATGAAATAATCAGTTTTAATGAGGAGTAGAGGGTGCATATCCCAAAAGAGTTAACGATATTTCCCAATAGCCACACAAAATCCGATCAAGGTACAATTGCAGCCCACAATTTCCACCTGGGTAGATGTCCTAAATTTGGCCACTAGGTACCTCAGTCAAAGTGCGACATTTAGATTTTCGGCCTCAGAAATGGGTCACCAGCTTGATCCCTTTCAGGAGTTGGGTGACTCAGGGGGGGATTCACAGAACAATCGGACCTCGGCCTTAGACCCTTCATGAGTATCTCCCTACCTTATGGTGTAGGAACACTTGACTTGGATGATTTTAAATTTCCCTATTTGTCAACTTCTAATGTTTGAAAATGTGAGAACCAGATAACAAGGGGTTATTTGGATGCCTACCCCCGAGGTCCTACCTAGAATAAAAATTTTATTTTGGCACCTCCTGTGGAGGAAAACTTAGTGAGTTTTTAGAAAAAAATTTAGATGTGGTGGGCTGAGAGATTGGGGGTGTGAACCAATCTCGTTAGAATTATGTGGGTGTGAATAATTTCTTCAAGAAATAGTGTGATGTTTCAGAATTCCTTTGGAGAAACCTACTTCAACCTCCACAATTCAAGATGGAAATTATGTGAGTGAGGAGTGATTTTGTGTGTGAGAAAATGAAAAAATGTGCCAAATTTTAATAATTTACTTGTGAATTCGTAACATGTGGACTTCCTGTGGTCCTTACAAATCCTTGTTACCTATCTTACTAAGTTTCCTTGGTACAACCTTGTGGAATTTTAAAATCCCTAAAGCACTAGCATGTGGACATATGGGTCCTTACCAACCCTTTAAACTCCCTAATGTTGTTTACACTAATAAAGCTTGAAAAAACTATCCTAGATTGCAAGCATGTGGGCATGTATGGGCCCATTTATTTGATCTTTAGGCTCTCCTAGTGATGTAAACTAAGAAAGCAATTTCAAGAAACTATCCTAAGTTTGCAACATGTGGGCATGTATGGGCCCTTACAAATTTAAGATGATTTCAAAAAGAAACTAAGAGGATCCCCAGGGTGGCTTTGTGCTCTCCTAAATATTTTTTTAAGGGAGATGAAATGTCCCCTTATCCACCTTTCTGATTCTCAAGATCGCTCTATGGTGCGAGAGAACAACACACTCAATGATCAAAGTTGATTTCTGGTCCCAATGCAAGTGTTTTTATATGTGATAGAAAATAATCTCAACTTAACTTTTACAACCTAAACAATCCATCCATGTGGCAACCAAAGCAAAAGAGGAGAAATATGGTTCTTTTTTACCCCCCTAAGTGCCTATATTTAGCTAACCTTTCATATGGGAAAGGTGTCTAAGTGGAGTGCATTTACAAATTGCATGAAAGCAATATTTTGAAGGCTAGGGGCCTTCAAATCATCACAAAAACTCTTACAATTTTGAAACTCTAGAAATGTGTGTGGGTTCCAGTTTAGACAGAGGCATAGTGGGCACATAGTGCACAGAGAACATAATTCTTTTGGGCACACAATCCACAGAGAAAATAATCCTTTTGGGCACACAGTGCACTGAGTGCACGTCTATGGGATGAAATACCCACGAATGTTCTGCTATGCGTTGGGAGGGGGGGGGATTTTCAGTGAAATTATCCTCCTCCAGCTCCAAACTTGGCTCCTGGAAAGTAAGGCTAGGTCAGTTTTGGTACCTACAAGACAAATGGGTCAAAAATAAGTTCTCTCAAAGCCAAAATAAGGTGGAAATTGATACCTTTCCCTACTATGGTTGCCAATCTATTGTGTTTGTTTCGTCACTTGGGTGAGAGAAACAAGGGCACTTGCATGTCTACTTGGGGATTCTAAACAAGACAGGGGTTAGTGCATGAGTTAAACAATCCAAGAAGATGAAATAAACAAGTAAACAAACTAAAAACAACTAATGAAATAAAACTAGAATGCATAAGAAACTTTGAACCAAAAACAATCAACCAATGACCAAGATTATGCCACCAATGGATAACTATATTAGTTGGAAAAACAACATAGAGAAATGTGGACTTATGAGTCCCCTCTTCATCCCTCGGAGTGCTCTTGAGTTCCCTAATAGAGAGATCTTCTTACAATGGTAGAAAAGAAATCAAATGATGAAGAAATCAATGCTTATTCCCTCAAGAGGTGAGTGGAATGGCCTATTGGAATATCGCTAGAATTCTCCAAAGAGAAAAGAGGATTCTCAAGGGAGGATTGAGGCAACATAAAAATACTATGAAAATATTAATTTCTTAGTGCACCCATGGCCTCCATTTATACATTTCTTCAAGGTAATATTCAACTTGTTCTTAGTGTGAACAAGGGGCCCTTTAGGGCATCCTTTGGTCCTTGACCAACCCCCCATTCAGATTCAGCTTAGATATGAGGGTCAAATCAAGTTGGGAGTTGGTCCATAAGTGGTTGAGGGGCCGAAAAGAACCATAAATGCATCATTCACAAGAGTGTGTGACTTTTCTCGTAAAAAGTTGTGCATATGGCGCATTGTGCACTCTACGGGCTTCTTTGGCCCACGCACTGTGCACGTGCTTCCTTTAGTGAGTTAGCGCATGCCATTTTTTGCCCAATTGTATAGTTTTTGCCTCTTGGAAATTCATTTTGGTGCTGCACGTGAACTAATATTTGTTTGGCATTATTGTATTTCCATAACCATTTGTGTGCAGTGTTACGGATGAAATTTCAGTGATAACAAGTATCATCGATGATAAGATATTTTTTCACTTGATGGAGTATCCGAAGACATTCATCACGAGAAGTGGAGGAAGGGAAATTCAAAGTTTTAAGATACAAAAGTATATCTCCATACCAAGGGTCCGAAGATGCAATAAGGAAAATATCCCCATTGATCAATGACTCTTCGGGAACATTGTTACCACCCTCGACAGTGCTATGGGGAAAACCCCCCTAAACTGGGTCTAAGGAATAGGCAGAGTGATAACTCCCTTAAAAGACTAATATTCCTTTAATCTACCCCAAAACCATCTAAGCTAAGTGATGAGAGAGAGAGAGAGAGTGTTAATGAGTGCACCTTCAATCCTTATGGTTGGAGTCGATCTCTTTCACTTGTTGTCGCCTCCTATATCACATATATCCTCCCAAAGTTGACTTGAAAGGAGTTAGGAATACAATGCAACAACAAATACAATCTCTAATAATCACTTTAAAA
>JASDQU010105702.1:167847-189624 GCA_032191745.1 Picea mariana | reverse complement strand
TTCATGCTTTCCTAGTTAGTGTTTCAATGCTTTCTTAGATCAGTTTGATTTCAGCAACATAGATTAGATTAGATTAGTTCTACTTCAGTCCTGCATATACAGTGCATGTGCTTCGTCAGTCTACGTGCCCCGGGTTGACAATTAAATGGTTGGGCAAGTACTACAATGTTATTATAACGACATATATTTCGCCTAACAATCAGCAGATGGCATGGACAAATTATATGGTGGATTCTGACCGTGCAATAGAGCCACTACATGTCACCATGTGGCTAAACCATGTGTCTTACTGATTCAACATATATGGAATATATTTGGAGACATGGTTACCACCTTTCAACATGGAATCATCGCCATGTATATTCAAGATGGCAGATGGTAGTAGGTACACCCGTGTAGAAATCCAGTGTGCAAGAGGGTCCTGCTCCAAGAGTTTGTGACTTCGGAACTTCGGGTGTTTGGAGTGCTAATATGAAAGCTCCAAAAAGAGCTGAAGGGTTGGAGCCACGTGGTAGTATTCCTAGTTTCAGGACTTTGGTGGATATATGAGTAGAGAAAAGCGCGTTCAACACTAGAGCACTGAATCACCATACGCTGAAATTCTTAAGCCTTTGCGATGAATGAGGGAGAACCTCATTTGTTGGTTTTAACGGTGGATTGATCTCCACTATAGATGTATGAGTGCTAACCAAATCCAAGACTTTGGGACTCCATGAATGTTTCAGATGTGGAAAGGAAGGATGAAGAGTCGAATGCCTATTAATCGTGAAGGCATGGGGAAAATTCCATGTGACTACCCCTCCAATGGACATTTCATCGCTAAATAATCACCACCTTAGTATATTTTGTGCTAGGTGGGATGGTACAAATGAGGTGAACCCACATGGGTGCCACATTTCCTTTGACCAATGATACCTAAGGATTTTCAGAAGGGAATAACTTATGATCCAAAGATCAAATTTGAGCATGGTAATAGTCATTGGAAAGCTCTTTATGAGTAGAAGAGGATGGATATCTTGGGAAGAGGATTCAAGATGATTGAGAAAAGTGAAAATTTATACCCCATCCTTTAAAAGGGTAGTTAAGGGTTTGGGTGTGTTACAAAGTGGTGTTAGAGAAGGTAACAACACTTGGCCTTCTTGGGCTTACAGAAGATTCAAGTGATTATAAATTTCTTTCTTAGAAAAATTTAAGGGAGAGAGAACCCTGCCCTACCCCATCTAGCATAGCATGATTCAAACATTGGCCTGGATGGGCCAGAGAATAGTCATAAGACTAGTTTACCAAGGCTAATATGAACATGTTGAGAGTATTATTGTCATATGGAAATTATCTGTATAATTTTCATGAGGATAAGGATGCAGATTAAAATTCAGTTGGGATTTCACCCAACAAGATTGAATCATGCTAGACTATGGCAGAAGAATCCTATCATTTATTTTGGAGAAATGATAGCCAATCCTACAAAAGAGGGATTATGTTGAGGGGAATTAATAATAAAACCTGGATGCAAATGGCATAAACATGTTTTAAGGAGTAATATAGTCCACAAGGAAAATGGACTGAATAGGTGGCAGGAATTGACTAAAAAATAAAAGTGGGATTATGAAGCCTTTGTTAATTAAAATTGTTGATTAAATGAAGGATTTGGAATTGGGAGAACGATCCTCCATGTATAGAGGCCTTATTGAGGTAGGTGATATCAACCTACTTGACATGTTATAACTAAAAAACTTCCTACTGGGGTATTCCATCTTTGTAAAATAAAAGAAGTCATGAGGACTGAGCATGAACCTCATGGAAGAAGTGAAATGAGATGAGTAAGTTCAAAAGATCATGGTTGTGCTAAAGTAGTGTAAATCCCTATTAACTAAGGGTAGGTCTATGCATGAAAATGTAAGAGGAAATTAAGTGGAACTTGTCTGCACTGCAGACATGGGTATAATGCTTGGTGTAGGAAGATATGTTGAAATACATATCACAAAGATAGAGCAGGCATATGACTTGCATATATACTTATTATAGTATGTCATTGAATGTAAAATATGGTGATGTGATAGATCATATGGTTAATGATGATCTGACTATGGAAGCATAAGTAAAAGGTTGATGATATTGAGTACATAGTGCCTTATGAGGATAAGGTAGAAGGATTAATGAAATGTTGATCCTAGATATGGTAGAGGAAGTGTTGGAACACTTCTAGATGACCAATGGATTAGGTTGACATCCAGAGGTGGATGGTATCCATATATGGCTTGGTATGCTCAAGTAGTAGTGAGAGAGAATCTAGAAAACGATTGCCTTGATAAAAATATATGTTAACCAAAAATGGTTTGAGGCATGAAAGAGAAGCTTGATAACTTGTCTTGTTGCCTTGGGCACTATTGGACTTGCCCAGATAACATTTCTAGGTTGTTGAATATTTTTATAATACCATAGGAAATAATACTTTCTTCTTGGTTTTTTTCATATGGAAAGAGGGACATAGTTATGACTATGTCTATTAAACTTGCCATGTGGATATTATGTGAATGACTGCAAGCTCTCAACTAAGAGGGAAGCTCAGTGTTGAGTTTTATAATGAGACTTTCTATGAGAATGGAAGTAAGATCCTGGGGAGAAGGATTTGAAAATTTGATATCTCCATGTGTATGAATTACATGGAAAGGGGGCAAACAATGAGATTTCTTGATGAATGTTTAGTTGTGTTTATTTATGCCTAAGTGCATGGATTTAATGCATCGTAAGGCTGCTTGATATAAGTACCGATGTTAAGACCGAATAGATATGAATGAATGATGTTAAACATGAAAATGGTCTTAGGCCCTAAATATTGGCACATTTCCCCTTAATTGGGGCATATTACCTTATTAATGTTATTTTATTTATGTTGGCTTGGGTCCAATAGTATAATTGTACCTCCTAGTCTCCTATATATACCAAGGAGACATTTTTATTTGGAATCATCTTGTATTTGGAAATTTATGTGGTGTATAAGGAGGCTTCCCCCTCAAAAAGGATTATTATCTTAAATTCTCTCTTTTTCTAGGCATTGAGTACTTATTCTGATCTTTTTCTATGTTATTTTGATATTTGGTTCTTAACATTTTGTATTAGAGCTCAAGGTATTAGGGTTTCATTGCTACATCTGAGACACCTTGGAATTTTTGCTATAATTTGTTTCTACGACATTTCAGATGGAACCCCTTGGAGTATATTTAGTAAAAAGATCAAGGTAAGTTGGGTTCAAATTTCATCTTCCGGGGCCTTATACTTTCGGATATATAGCCTATGTAAGATATGGTTCTGTAATCATCCATAATTTAGTCATCGCAAAATTTTCTCTATGAAATGTTTTTTGTAACATTTCAGACCCTGAAATATGGAGCATATTCATAGAAATTATTAATGTATCTTTGATAAAAATTTCAACTTTCGGGTCATCTTACATTTGTAGATACACCTTGTGGAAGATAGGGTATCTGACTAGTCCTATTGACAAGTCTCAAGAAGGTGTTCTAGGTAAAACAATAAAAAATTCTTCCTAGAGTATCCAAATAGAGTGAGACCAGTTGCATTGGATAGTGGAAAGTCTGTCATATTTCTGGTACAATTTTCATAACTTTATATCAATTATTTTTTGTGGGGAACTCTATACAAGTGAGATCTCTTGGAAATGCCAAAATTCATCAAGTTGTGGGGAAGTTACCATAAATTCTACTTGGCACATCCAATTTTGATCAGACTTGTGGCATTGCAGAGAATAAATACCAGAGAACTACAAAAAATACATTTTCATACCCAAAAGGGTTGAAATTTTGGAGATACAACAAAACAAATATTGTCTAGCAAAACCACCTCAAAATCAAGTTTTAAAAGTGATACTTGGCAAACATGCCACCAAAAAAGGGAACTTCTACACCAAATAAGCCTCCAGACAATCCTACTTGGACTCTTTATGAAGGTGAATAAATGTGTAGGGACATAAATGATTTACAAAACAAGACAGTGACAAAAGATGAACTACAAGGAATCGTGGATGGTTTAAAAACAAAGATCATGGAAGGATTGGAAATTTTCCTAATATAGAGGACACCTGAAAGTGAAAATGTATCCCATGAAATTCATGATGAGGACACAACAAAGATGAATCAAGAATGGAGAAACTCCAACTTTGGGTTGAATACCAACCACTTTCCTAAGATCAATATGAGGAAGTTTGATGGCAAGGACCCAATCATATGGATACTTCAAATGGAGCAATTCTTTGATCTACATGATGTGCCACATACACAAAAGGTATGAATTGCTTCTTTATATTTAGAACCTAATCAATTTGTGTGGTATCAATGGCTTTTTTCTCTCAAATCACTCATCACTTGGAAAATTTTCACAGAATAAATGATAGCACACTATGAGGATACAAGGAGCAATACCTTCTTTAGCCAATTGATAAATCTTAAGAAAAGCGTTCAATTACAGAGCACATTGAGAACTTCCAAAGATTGAATATATAGGTAACAAATATTCTAGATGAGAACTTTATTGATGTATTTATAGGAACTTTGAATGATAACATTAAACATGAGGTTCACCTTTGGTAACCCAAATCATTGGAGAATTCATTTCGGGTGGAAAGAAATGCTTAAAGTAAACATATGGCTATGGATACTAGAAGGACCACTCCTAACATCTATCGAGAGAATAATGATCCTTCTTCTAAAACACCTCAACCTACAAGGTTGACACCTCAACAATTGGAGAAAAGAAAAGCAAAAGGTTTATGCTTTAATTGTGACAACAAGTACAGTAAGGGACATAAGTGTGGTGAGAAGAAATTATTCTGCATATATTGTGAAGAGGAAGAAGAACAAGAACAAGAACAAGAACCATCTCAAGATGAAAACGTAGAAGTGATTTCTTCTGAAGAGTTGACTCCCACGATATCATGTAATGCATTGGATGGAATTATCACTCCTCAAACCCTCAATATTGAAGGATATATCAAAAAGAAAAAGTTAATAGGCCTAATTGATTATGGTAGTACTCATAATCTCATTCATTATAAATTATCCAAAGCTCTCAATTTCTTTGTATATCTAGTGCCAGAGTTTCAAGTAATGATTGCAGATGGAGGAACTATCAATTTCTCAAGAAAATGCAATAAGATAAATCTTACTATGGGGGAATATGTAATGAATATTCCAATGATTTCTATACCCATGGGTGGTGATGATGTCATACTAGGAATCCAATGGTTACAATCATTAGGAACAATGGATTTTAATTTTCAAGAACTTTTCATGAAATTTTCATTGGAGGGAAAAGAAATTGAGTTAAGAGGTATCACAAGGAAACCCAGTAAGGTGATAATATCTAATGGCATGAAAAAATTATTCAAAAAGGGGCATCAAGGTGTAATTTCACAACTATGCTCACTATATGTTCAAACATCTAAGTCATCTATTCCCATAGATCTCCAAGGGATCATTGATAAGCATTCCAAAGTATTTGAAGATATTCCCAAAGGTATTCCACCCACTCAAAATCATGATCATGCTATTCACCTAATTCCTGGGAGTGTTCCTCCTAACATCAGGCCATATTGATACTTGTATGCCCAAAAGAGTGAAATTGAGCATATGGTTGAAGAAATGTTAGAGGCTGGCATTATTAGACCTAGCCAAAGTTCTTACCCTACATTGGTGGTAATGGTACTCAAGAAATATGGCTCATGGAGTATGTGTCCATATTATAGAGAGCTCAATAAGATCACTATTAAAAATAAGTTATATGAACTACATGGAGAAATCTATTTCACAAAGTTGGATCTTCAATCACAATATCATTAGATTATAATGAAGAAAGAAGATATCCCAAAAACAACATTTTGAACTCATGAAGGCCATTATGAATTTTTGGTCATGACTTTTGGCCTTACAAATGCACCTTCCACATTCCAAAGGTTGATGAATTCCATTTTCAAGCCATTCCTTCGAAAATTTGTGTTAGTATTTTTTGATGATATACTAATCTATAGCAAGTCTTGGGAGGATCATGTGCGACATGTTGACAAGGTGCTACAACTACTAAAGGTGCAACAACTATATTCCAAACCATCCAAATTTTTGTTTGGGGTGAAGGAGGTAGATTATTTGGGTCATATTGTATCTCATGAAGGTGTCAAGGTAGACCTTAACAATATTAAGGCCATGATGGACTGGACAATTCCCAAAACATTGAAGAATCTTATAGGATTTTTGGGTTTGACAGGTTACTACCGCAAGTTTTTTTGGAACTATGGAAGAATAGAAGCACCTTTAACGACACTAACTAAGAAGGATGCATTTTCATGGACTCCAGAGGCAACTAAAGTTTTTTAACAACTTAAAGAGGTGATGTCCAAATCTCATGTCTTGACCACGCCAAACTTAACAAAAACCTTTATTATGGAATGTGATGCCTTGGGAAATGGCATTGGTGTTTTCCTAATGCAAGAAGGAAGGCCCATGGATTTTGAAAGTCAGCCACTCAAGGGAAAGGACTTACACAAACCCATTTATGATAAGGAAATGATGGAAATACTACATGCATTGAAGAAATGATGCCCTTACCTAATAGGAAGACACTTCTAGGTCAAAACATATCATGATAGTCTTAAATACTTCTTGGAACAAAGATTATCTTCGGAAGAACAACAAAAATGGGTGACCAATATATTGGGTTATGATTTTGAAATCATCTATAACAAAGTGAAGAAAAATTTTGTGGTAGATGCACTCTCAACAAAGGATGAAGACATTGAGGCCTTTCTTTGTGTTATCTCGATAATCCAACCTAATTGGATAATAGAAGCGAGGGATGAATGGAATAATGAAGAAAATGTGTGGACTCTCATTCAAAGGTTGTAGCAGGATTCCAGTGCATTAGATACATTTGCATGGAAAAATGATTCACTATGTTACAAAGATCTCTTATATTTATGTAAAAACTTCAAATCAAATAAAGGGTACTATTGGAATTACACACCTCTCTGGTAGGAGGGCACTCAGGATTTTTGAAAACCTACCATAGGGTCAAGAAGGAATTATTTTGGGATGGCCTTAAAACTTATGTTCAAAGGTTTGTGGAATAATTTTTGGTTTGCTAAAAAAATAAGGTGGAAATAATTAAGACCCAATGTCTTTTACAACCATTAGCCATCCCAAGTCAGCATTGGGAGGAGGTTTCCATGGATTTCATAACAGGGCTACCGAATTATGAAGTAAATAATGTCATCATGGTGATTTTTCATAGACTGACCAAGTACACACACTTTTGTGCACTCTCTCATCCCATCAAATCCATTATAGTTTCCACTGCATTCATGGAGACAGTTCAAAAGCTGCATGGAAGCCCAAATATTATTGTAAGTGACAGAGATCCCATCTTCACTGGACATTTTTGGAAAAAATTATTTTCTTGTTTGGGTACTCAATTGGCTCATAGCTCATCTTATCATCCTCAATATGATGGAAAAACCAATATAGTGAACAAATTTCTGGAAGGCTACCTTTGTATGTTTGTCTCTAATAAACAAACACAATGGTTCAAATGGTTACCCTTGACAGAATTGTGGTATAATACTTCCTTTCATATTGCAACACAAATGACACCATTTATGGGACTCTATGGATACGACCCTCCTTTCATCACTTCTTCTCTAAAAGAAAAATCTAAGGTTCAAGCAGTGGAAGATCACATTGAGCATCAACAACAAGTTCTCCAAATCTTAAAGGACAACCTGACCATGGCACAGAATCATGTGAAACAAAAAGTAGATCAACATCGTAGTGAAATAAGTTTGAAGTAGGGGATTGGGTGTTTTTAATACTACAACCATACAAACATATGTCCCTCAAGAAAGATAAGAAGGATAATAAAATATCAGCAAATCACTATGGCCCTTATAAGGTGTTGCAAAATATTGGTATTATGGCATACAAATTGGAGTTGCCTACATCTTCACGAGTACACCCAGTTTTCCATGTTTCATGATTAAAGAAGTTTATAGGTGACAAGATCCTAGTTCAAACTATATTTCCAGAACTTGATGAGGAAGGAAAAATCATATTGGATCCTGAAGCCATCACTGACATAAGAATTCACCAGCTGAGGAATAGATCCATTTCAGAGTATCTCATTAAGTGGAGGAAACTACCTGCTGAAGATTCCACTTGGGAAGATGATTCTTTTATACAAAAGCATTCAAAATTACTCAAGCATTGCGGAAAAAACTTGTCTCAAGGAGAGGGGAATGTTAATCCCTAAATGGTGGAACATTACCACTTAATTGGGGAATATTACATTAGTAATGGTATTTCATTTATGTCATCTTGGGTCCATTAGTAGTAAATGTACCTTCTAGTCTCCTATATATACCAAGGAGACATTTTCATTTGGAATTACCTTGTATTTAGAAATTTATGTGGTGTATAAGGAGGTTTCCCCCTAGAAGAGTCTTATTATCTGAAATTCTCTCTTTTTCAAGGCATTGAGTACTTATTTTGATGTTTTTATATGCTATCTTGATATTTGTTTCTTAACAAATGGTCCATATGTATGATGTCTGAGTGAAATGTAAGGGAATAATTGCACTTTCCAACATCGAATGAATACCATGGATGCATGGCTGACTCTATTCTGAAGAGTCATGAAAGTTTTGTTTTGAATGATAGCTTGAGGGGAATGTGCTCCATTCCCTCAGGATAGGCTCATATAAATAGACAAAAGAGTAAATAAGCAAGGATGCTTTGTTGTCATGATAAGAGGAGACATGATTATTCCTTTGAGGATTGCATGATAATTATTGTGAACAATCATGAGTTGAATGATTTTAAAGTAAATATGTATGTGAGTTGTGAAATATACCTATGGTAGCTACACATAGGCTTATGATTATGAAAGTGGTTAAGTACATCATGGATGTAAGTTAACAAAATAAGGAATATGTGTGGATAAATAAGTTGGATGCATAACAAATATGCATGTTTATATTCCTTATGAAATATTTGGTAAATCGTTGAAGCTAACTCAATGTTGAGACCATCAAAGATAGCGATGGATATGAAATAAGGAAGTTTCATGCCAAATGAGTTCCCTATAAAGGAACTGTGTAAAGACTCTGTCGGAAAAATAGAATCACAACCTTAATGATTGTTGAGAATTAAGTAGTGAGCTACAAGCCTATTTATATAAGAATCTTGGATTACATTCTAAAACAAAATGTATGAGTGGAAGACTAACAAAAGAATGTTGACCATTCTAATAACTGAATGGTAATGTGCATAATGCATAGGTTCATGATTCATTGTGAACAATTTTTTTTTCTATTGGAGCATGTTGATGTATCCAATAGGTTAGGGTAAGCCTAACCAAGGTTGCTCAAGGAAAAGAGTATGGAGATCCCAATAGGGAGTAAATTGCAGAAGAAAATAAGGAAAAAAAGGGAGGAATACTTGTCTCACCTTAAAACTTTGAATTGATTAATAGAGTTCTAAGACTTAAAAGAGCAGTTGTGGAGACAAGTATAGCTAGTAAAAAGGAAAATGAACAAACATGTATAAACTTGGTTAAAGCCATGAATGGATAAGGGTAGTGAGGTCTTGGATTAACTCAGCTGGACTAAAAGACCAAGGATGTGTAGGAGTTGGACGAGGGAAGATTTTCTTGACTCTTTTTTGGTTTTTTGTGGTATTTCTCTGGCATGGGAGACCGATTAATAATGTAGGTAAATGTTTTGACACCATGATGATGATGGTTGTATGATTGTAAAAACAATTGAGAATTGTTGTGTTAAACTCATGAAAACATTAAGGATAGTGTGGTGAAGTGCATAAAGATATGCTAGGACATATATAAAAAAAAATTATTGATTGGAAAAATTGTTTTAATGATTGGATTTGTTGGGAAAGATAGTTACCAATGGCAGAAAACCTCAAGAAGAGGATGAATGTGAGAAGGTCATTGTTGAAATATTGTTGAGGAAACTTTGGGAGCCCCATGAATCACTACTGATGAGGTAAAAATTAAAAAAAAGGGTGCTAGTAGCTAAAATAGGTATACAAATGTTCATTCATGTATGGAATAAGGTATGAAGGGATTTGGTAAGAACCCCTTCTGAAAATATTTCATTATCTTATTGGTATGCAGATAATTTTGAGTGGATCTTGTATTCCATTGCTACCCAAGTAGGGTAAGATTCAAGAAAGAAGAATCTAAATAATATAGAGAGAAAGGGAATGTTAGTCAAGGATGAGTTATCATCCTTGCAAGAAAATGAATGAGTAAGGAGTACCATGGGTACAATGACCAATCTAGGGAGATTGGGAATAAAGGTGCTCATAGTTAGCACAATACATGAAATTCATTGAGGAAATGCATGTTTGCACAAGAGGGTAGACAATGGATTTCCCATTAAGGAAGGAGGACCTTCCAATACTCTACTTGAATTGTAGAGGTGTTAAAGAAAAGAGAATTTTGGGTGGCCATGAGTGTTAGCACCCTGGTTACTAATGAAGGAAGAATGCTTGGGTGCATTCAAGAGAAACTTTTAGTTGCATATGTGTTGATTTGGGATTGTGATCAGCCTATAGGGGGAGCATAGTCCCACTGTAAGAGTGAATGAGAATGATTAAACCTATGGTGAAGAGGTTGGTTAACACACCATGGAAAGGTGATTGTCATAATCATGGAAAACTTGAACCCAATGTAAGGGTACATTGGGTATGGATGTGGCCATGAATATTGGCACACTGATTAAATTCAACTGATATTTGAGTTACATTTGGAAAATTTGGTATGTTGAAAGGATGCATACATAAATAATGATATTTACTTTTGCTTTGTACCCTTGAATAGATGAAAATGACTTAGAATGTTAGGATGCATATTTTTGAAAATATAATGTGCGTCAAAACTAACAATTTGTTTGGCTGAGGAATGTTGAAATTGCAGGAAGAAAAGGGTCTTGGATACGACAGTGTTTTAAGCCCATAAGGAAGACCAATTTCTTGTTGAGATAAACTTCCATGGGAAGAAAATTCCCATACTTGTGAATCTGGTTCATGTGTGGAATAGATCTGAAAATAAATGTGGAATTTGGAAATCTGTGGGTGACAGATTTGCAACAAAATTATGAATTTGAAATTGATGATAATATTTCATAATTTTTGTATACCTATGATACAGGTGAGATGAAAAAGATATATCTAGGGAGGACAGGTGAAGGTTGTCAATATGGAAAGCATGAAAAAGGATATTGTTGAGATAGGATAACCATGAGGTAAGCCATGATCTCCCTAGAATATGTTGTGTTGTGGAAACACAACTCAGAGGGACACCTTGACAAAGAAAGTCTGAGTTATGCCTCAAGTGTAAGGATCAATGAAGTCTTTAGAACTCTTCATGTGCAAGTCTCAAGAAATCCCTGGAAAATCAAGATGGATCACCTGAGGGACTGTATATCAAAGAAGGGGATGCCTAAGCCTGGGCCTGGAGGGTGAGTGACCACAAGGAAGAGGAGACTTTGATAATTCTTATAAGTTATTGATGGGGATCATGCACACAATGGGTATGTCAAGGAAAAAGAGTGAGTTAATATAACAAGACAATGATATTGATGCAAATCCACCAATTGCATAGATAAGTATTGTGCTAGATTATGAAATCTTTCCTCTTGAATTTTGCACAACACTAAGATGTTTTCATATGAAATTGTGATTAATATGCTTGTTGTCCAAGATTATTGACCTGACCAAGAAATAGGATCAAGATTTATGAAGAAGATAAATGAAAAATGCATGATAGGTGTTACTAAGAAAGAACATCGAGAATGGTCTTCCTTTTTAAGGGGGAGGGGATTGTAATACCAATGTTTCCCCCAGCTTGTAATTAATCATTAATTATCATCACCATTCTATGGCATGTGAAAAATGTAAATGTATTATTCTTTAGATTGCCAAAAACTTACTATGGGGGGTGAAGCCTTGAAATACTGGCCATGATATCACTAGGGGAAAGAGTGAGGAAACTATGGAGAGGGTTCATTATGTCAAAATGACACAAATTGTCTTTTATGAAATAATAAGACTCATCCTGATCTCAAGGATAAATCAGTTAATGAGAAAATGATTGGTGGCTAAACAATCAACTACCCCAATGAATGGAAGCATGGAGGTTTTGGCTGAGGAGACAAAAAATTGTAAGCCCAAAGTACCATAGAGGGAAATTTTCCTGCAGTCCCAGACTAACCCAAGTTCCTTCTTATAGAAGGAAGAGGACAGGTGCAAAATCCTTCCCGGGGAGAAAAAATGCATGTAAGAATATGCATGAAGTGAGACAAGAAGGAGACTATTGTCCCTTGACCAAGTTTTGGAGATCCTTGATCATGTTTGACCATTTTTGGGACTTCGATAGGCTGGTTGAAGGCGGAGTGCAAAGCAAAGTGGAGATCGCGGGATCTTGGCCCCTTTTTAGGGAATTTTGGGTTTAGGTTTTATGTAATGGGTATGGGATGTCGGCCCATGATTTTACCCATGATTTGGCCCCTTTTGTAATGTATAAATAGATATCTAGGTGATGTAATAAAGTAGTAGTAGTACTAGTGAATGTTTGTGGCTTAGTGCGGAGCTAGAGGCTTTGTGCATACTATGTGTTAAGACTTGTAGAGCTAAGTGCAAGTGAATGTAAGAAGCTGGTGTGTAGATTGTGTAATAAGTCTTTGTACTGTGACCTAACTTGGGGAAGGAGGATCTGGCGAGGTGCACACAGATCTCTTGTCCTATGCGGAGTGGGTCTTCTGGTTTTGTGCATTGAATGAAGATAATAAAGAGAAGAAGAGTTGGTGGACGTAGCCCCATGCTGGGGGTGAACCATGTATATCTTGTGTTGTGGTTTCTTTGTGCATTATGGTTGTTATGTGAGTTATGCTTAGTGTAGAAATATATGTTAGATGCACCTGATATAGTAGATTAGTGCTTAGTGATGTGAATGAATGCTAGATCTAATCTATTTGTATATGCTAAGTGCTTGGATGTGTTAGATCTTGTTGAATACTATGTTGTTCTTTAATTAGGGTTTTCTCCTGTGAACTAGATAAGAGTTAAACATTAATGAATGTTAACTGCTAAGTGATTTGTTAAGTATTGTGATCATAGATCTGTGTCCCAGCTAGGTTGTAAACACTTGAGTCTTGAAACCACCCCTGAATCTACCTCGAGTGAGACTTCATTTTCTTCGCAAGTGTTTCCGAAAGGGCTGGTAGTTAGGGTTTTGTTGGTGCATTGTTGAAGAATTGAACCTTGGGTCTGCCCATGTGCCAACAAATGGTTCCATTGTCGAGATCTGAAACTGTGATTGCTGGGAACTGAAGAAAAGATGAAAGATCTGTGCGTAGATCTATTGCTATGGTGTGCAGTACTCTACTTGACTTGTGAACATTTTTGCTAAGAAAAGAAGCCCGATCTAAAGAAAAGAGGTAAGATATTAAAGCTTTGTTCTCTGAGAAAGGTAAGATAAGTGAATTTTTTTTTTTTTGAAAGAATGGATCTAGGTATGATTGATAGATTTTGTCCTAGTCTGAAAACTAGGGCACAGCTAGAAGAAATCATATTTGATATGAACAGATCTGATAGAACTAGTGAAAGATATGTTATTCCTATGCATAGAAAGAACTGTTGGAGTAACAAGTAGATGAAAGATCCTAGAAAGAATTTTTTGCAGATCCATCATTGTGATCCTAGTATACAGTACAGGAAAGGTTGGTGATCGTTCAAGAGAAAGAGAGGATTGACTCTTTGTTATAATTGTAGAAGACCGGGAAATTTTGCTAAGGAATGCCCTGGCCAAGGTCCTATTTTCCTTTTTTTTCAGGCTACTGGATATGAAGTTTTGTATTTCCCTATAATGATTGATAAAGTTGAAAAGATGAACATGAGAGAAAAAGACCATGAGGAAGGTCAAGAGAGTAAGAATATGCTCAAGAACCAGAAAGAATCAGAGATTGTATTATTATAGATGAAATAAATCCTGAATCATCACAAACACATCAACTTGTATGAGGTCTTAAAAGATAAGGAGTGAATATAAACAATAATAGGAGACTTCGACATAGACTATGTCCTAGATGAGGAAACATGGGTGAATATCATGACAGAAAGAACTTGGGAAATTTTCGGAAAGCCTGTTATGGTTCCTTCACTGTGAGGAATACGATTGTTTAAAGGGAAGATGATAACCCTGTGTGGAAGACTTACCTAGATACCTATGAGTGCTCATGGAAATTTGACAGAAGAAGAATTTGAGGTTGTTAAGTTTATTGAGAACAACGCCCCATTTTCTATTTTTCTAGGAAAAACTTGGGTTGAGAAAGATCAGATACGAAGGAAACAAGAAGAGGAAGCTCTAGAATAGAAAAAGAAAGAAATAATATATTTTATGGCTAGGAGAATAGCGCACTTACTGGAAGAACAAGAGGACAAGTCAAAGATACTAAGGACTATAGACTTGGTTGTCGAAGTTGAAAGAATACAAGAAGACTTGAAACCCTTGTCCATACAAGAGAGTAGAGCACCTACCCCAGAAAAAGAAGAAGTATTACCCTCAAACCTTATGAAAGACCCTCCATGGTGTGAAGTTACTATGCCAAGAGGAGATAATAACAATAATGAAAAGAGGAAACCAGTGACTTAAATCACAGGAAAGATAGCCAGAAAGTTCAGCAAGAAGAAAGAAAAGTTAGAAAAATTACAAGAAGTTCCAAAGAGGACTTCGTAGAAGGAAGGTTTGCAGAACTGGAACTTCGTCGGGATATCATAATAGCATAGATTGGCACTTCACCATGGTGAAGAGATATGTCCATTGGAGGCATCCCGATCATTATAATGACACTCCAGAATGGCTAGAAACACGGTTATTGCTGAAATGTTTGCCATTGGATCGTTGGGACCGCACCATAACAGATGGAATTACATCGATTGAGGTGTTCATGCCCATTGAAAGAGTCTGTTATGACATTGTATATTTATCCCATTGATTGTTGCACTGAGAACACTTTTTCCAATTGTGATTATCCAAACCCATAGAGAACTAGTTTCTCTCGCGCAGTTCCTATTGAGAGCTCGCCACTCATTCTACTACATTGAGTGTCTACTCACCGACCTGAGATATCTAACCTCGACCATGCACGTTGGAAGACATTAGTGCAGTAGAAAATTCCATCGAAGATATCCTAATAGACCTCATGGCTAAAAAGGTGAT
This sequence comes from Picea mariana, assembly GCA_032191745.1. Classification (NCBI taxonomy): domain Eukaryota; kingdom Viridiplantae; phylum Streptophyta; class Pinopsida; order Pinales; family Pinaceae; genus Picea; species Picea mariana. The sequence continues at coordinate 174,324 of JASDQU010105702.1, read as the reverse complement.
GTCCGCAAGCATACAAGCTTCAATGACATGAGGATGGAAAGCATCCTCGTCGACTGCATAGCATCGGTCTATCCAACCTACTGTTGAGAAACGTAGCATGAATAATGATGAATTGGCAAATGTGAATCTCATCTGATCTATCATGCCCGACTATATCCCACCTCTGGTTGGCATGATTAGTCGTGACAGTGTCCTGAGGGACTTCAACTAAACCTTGATCAATGCGTACCTCCTGAAGGGCATACGCACAGTTGGACTACAGTTGGGACAGATTATGACATTGAATATTAGTGACTTCAAATTGGTATATTGCAAAAACTATGTCATTCTCTCCCCACATAATNTTGTAAAAAGGCCTCCAGAGCCTCATTGTAATCATCTTCTTGCGAATGCGAGTAGTCATCACATCTCCTCTCAGAGATAAGCTGCCACCATTCTAGCGAGTCTTTCACTCTGTATTTTTACAGTCTCTGTACATTTCTTTCATTAATAGAAATCATGTATTATTGTATCTCTGTGTTTATGGTTGCATCTCTGATATATTTCTGTTATATTACTGGATATATGCGATATCTCTGTGCATTTCTTTATTATATCTCTGCTCTCATTTCGTGCCGAAAATAATCCGAATCAACTACACATTGATCACTGCGTACATCTCGAAGGGGATACATGTAGTTAAACCATAGTTAGAGAGGATTTCAACGTTGAATATCAACAACTTCAATTTGGGAGACCGCAAGAACTATGGAATGCTCACACCTCTTAAGTATTTGACTAGGACAAAGGGAAAGAAGTTGAAGATAATCCCCCAGCCATGGACCATGGACATCATGAGGTCCACCATCCTGAACGTAATGAAGATACCCCACTTTGGAAGGCATCAGGAGGTTAACACATGCATTAAAATCCTATTTTCTTGCTTCCATGGAGGTTATCTGTGGCTGGATAGATGCATCACCATAGATCTGGCACTGATCCATCGGATCAACAGATTAAGCATGCAAGGACCAGACCCACAATAATTTTATCTAGGGAAGGATGCAGATCGCGCCCTGGTGCAGAGAATCAAAGATACCTATGGTGATGTGGAGAAGGGGAAGCAAGGCTACAAGGTAGCCTCCATCTAGAATGGCACAGTGCACCTAGCCTGCTAGTTGATAGTTGGTAAGCTAGTAAGGAAGAATAGACCCACGTAGGTCATGGGGTTCTTTGTTGACCTCGTAGGAAAATGCATTGAAGGGATACAAATGAAATGGGTGAGCTACCTCGTCAACCATTTAGAGCAAGACTACCGTGAAACTCAGGATTAGGGATATGAGTGCCATTTTAGTTGGTTGCTAATCCTCATCGCCTTTATTGCTTGGGAGATGCTGGAAGGTGTGACCTTCCCTGAAATTGAGCCATATGAACCCTTAGCTACGAAGTTCACTACTCTATGGTATTTGAGCGACATGGCTAAGCAATGGCAGTCAAACACGGTGTTCCAAACCTATTACCTACAGTTGAAGAGGGCTATTGAGTCTTTCCATCGCATGACACCAGATACACTGCATCGGTTTAGGGCATTTACGAAGTTCCACATAGATAGGAATTTCATATATATCACTGCGTGCAGAGACGAACATAAGGAAGAGATTCAATTGTATTACAAGCTCACCAAGGAAGACATGAAGGAAATCACTAAGAAGTGGCCTGAAGAACTCCTAGTACCATTCAACTAGGAAGAACTATCTGACCCTGACATCATCGGAAGCCCTATGGCCACTCGCGAATAATATGATGCACCCAGCAGCAGTAGGAAGAAAAAGAAGGAAGATGTGCGGGAAATAAACAACGCATCAGTGAAGATTGCATCTGATTCACCTAAAGATGATGAATTAAGCGAAGAAAAGGAAGGGGAAGAAGACAAGTAGAAGTAGGGCGAAGTAACACCACCTAGGGATCCCATTGATGAGGTTGAGATATCCAAGAAAAGAAAGGTTTCCCCCACGTAACCTTCATCATGGAAGAAGTCCAAAGCTAGTAATCCCAAACTGTAAAATGTGCTCACGGTAGATGACATCGACCTCATCATCGTCATCATATCAGATACATCAAAAGATATTTTACANGTGTTTATGGTTGCATCTCTGATATATTTCTATTATATTACTAGATATATGCGATATCTCTGTGCATTTCTTTATTATATCTCTGCTCTCATTTCGTGCTGAAAATAATCCGGATCAACTACACATTGATCACTGCGTACATCTCGAAGGGGATACATGTAGTTAAACCATAGTTGGAGAGGATTTCAACGTTGAATATCAACGACTTCAACTTGGGAGACTGCAAGAACTATGGAATGCTCACACCTCTTAAGTATTTGACTAGGACAAAGGGGAAGAAGTCGAAGATAATCCCCCAGCCATGGACCATGGACATCATGAGGTCCACCATCCTGAACGTAATGAAGATACCCCACTTTGGAAGGTATCAGGAGGTTAACACATGCATTAAAATCCTATTTTCTTGCTTCCATGGAGGTTATCTGTGGCTGGATAGACGCATCACCATAGATCTGGTGCTGATCCATCGGATCAACAGATTAAGCATGCAAGGACCAGACCCACAATAATTTTATCTAGGGAAGGATGCAGATCGCGCCCTGGCGCAGAGAATCAAAGATACCTATGGTGATGTGGAGAAGGGGAAGCAAGGCTACAAGGTAGCCTCCATCTAGAATGGCACAGTGCGCCTAGCCTACTAGTTGATAGTTGGTAAGCTAGTAAGGAAGAACAGACCCACATAGGTCATGGCGCTCTTTGTTGACCTCGTAGGAAAATGCATTGAAGGGATACAAATGAAATGGGTGAGCTACCTCGTCAACCATTTAGAGAAAGACTACCGTGAAGCTCAGGATTAGGGCTATGAGTGCCATTTTAGTTGGTTGCTAATCCTCATCGCCTTTATTGCTTGGCAGATGCTGGAAGGTGTGACCTTCCCTGAAATTGAGCCATATGAACCCTTAGCTACGAAGTTCACTACTCTCTGGTATTCGAGCGACATGGCTAAGAAATGGCAATCAAACACGGTGTTCCAAACCTATTACCTGTAGTTGAAGAGGGCTATTGAGTCTTTCGTTCACATGACACCAGATACACTGCATCGGTTTAGGGCATTTACGAAGTTCCACATAGATAGGCATTTCATATATATCACTGCGTGCAGAGACGAACATAAGGAAGAGATTCAATCGTATTACAAGCTCACCAAGGAAGACATGGAGGAAATCACTAAGAAGTGGCCTAAAGAACTCCTGGTACCATTCAACCAGGAAGAACTATCTGACCCTGACATCATCGGAAGCCCTATGGCCACTCGCGAATAATATGATGGACCCAGCAGCAGTAGGAAGAAAAAGAAGGAAGATGTGTGGGAAATAAACAACGCATCAGTGAAGATTGCATCTGATTCACCTAAAGATGATGAATTAAGCCAAGAAAAGGAAGGGGAAGAAGACAAGCAGAAGTAGGGTGAAGTAACACCACCTAGGGATCCCATTGATGAGGTTGAGATATCCAAGAAAAGAAAGGTTTCCCCCATGTAACCTTCATCGTGGAAGAAGTCCAAAGCTAGTAATCCCAAACTACAAAATGTGCTCATGGTAGATGACATCGACCTCATCATCATCATCATATCAGATACATCAGAAGATATTTTACAATGCAATAAAGAAAAACAAGAAACCATGTATGATTGTATTGAAGCAGAGTTGAAAGGTTTACAACAAGCCCTCTACTATATCCACGCAATATATACTACACCTCCGACATATGAAGGGATTGAGTTGGGAGATGAGCCTACCCAGCTATGCAAAATAACAGATGTGACCGAAGCTCGCCTTCATCGTGTCCAGGAGGAAAAGGAGAAGGCCATAGAAGCATTAAAGAAAGAAAAAGAGGAAGCCCTAGAGAAATGTTGGGTTGTGCAACAAGAAAAAGACGACCTCTAGGCGAAGCTCACAGAGGATAGAGCGCAGACCTAGAAAGAGAAATAACAGCTGATCACAGAGCATATTGGAGTTAAGGAAGCAGTCACTAGAGCACTTCTCTCTATGACAAGCTTAGATCATATGGATGAAGACCCAGTGGAGAGTCAAGTGTGGAATCGTGTTGAAGCCATTCAACAACTCCAAGTAAGAGTGGCATAATTGGAACTACAAGCCATGCCCAACACTTTGCAGGAAGTGCGGGATCAGAGAGAAGAAACTGCCTGAAGCACAATCCATAGAATCAAGGAATTGGCCTTAGAATGAAAACAACTCAGTAGTCAAATTGCATAGACCTACGAGCACCTTGGAGAGGACCCTCCACTAAGGACACTAGAGTCACAACTCTAGGAGGCAAAGCATAAAGAAGTAACAATGCAAGCACAGTTAAAGCCACTGTCAGTGGTTGAGAGGATGAAAATGTCCCAGGAACAATGCACGGGTGAGAAACAGGTCCATGCCATCTAGATCAAAGTCATGGAAGTCACCCAGAGGCTCTAGCCAGTGCAGGATGAGGCTTGCACACTTTTTGAGGAGATTGAAGGACAAGGTGCACAACTAGAACAAGTAGTCACCTCAGCTGAACAATGATTGTATTGACTTGTCACCAAGAAGGTCATCTAGGATTTCACTGAGCAGGAGGCTCTGGCTAAGCATCAGGTTGAAGAAGCTTGAGCTAAACTCGAGGCCTTAGAGGTAGAGTTACCCAAATCAATGTGACTCAGGATGAGTCACGGGTGAGTGTTGGGGGCATGTTGGCCCTTGACCAAGTTTTGGAGAACTTGGGTCATGTTTGACCAATTTTGGGACTTCGACAGGCTGGTCGAAGATGAAGCACAAGGCAAAGCATAGATCGCGGGATATCGCCCCCTTTTTAGGGATTTTTGGGATTAGGTTTTATGTAACGAGTTATGGGATGTCGACCCATGGGTTTACCCATGCTTAGGCCCCTTTTTGTAATGTATAAATAGATATATAAGTGATGTAATAAGTACTAGGTCTAGAAGAGCTAAGTGTAAGGCAAATGGATTAGTGCTAATAGTTTTGAACGCTCTATGCATACTGTGTAAGACTTGCAAAGCTAATTGCAAGTGGTTGTAAGAGATTGTGTAAAGGATTTGTGCTATGACCTAGCTTGGGGAAGGAGGATCTGGCAAGGTGTGCACAGATCTCTTGTCCTATGCGGAGTGGGTTTTGATGCTCTGTTCATGTAAGAAGATTGATCGAATATAATAAAGAGAAGAAGAGTTGGTCGATGTAGACCCACGCTGGGGGTGAACCACGTATATCTTGTGTTATGGTTTCTATGTGTGATTGATGTGATTTATGCTTAGTGTTGTTATCTTTATGTATGTTTAATGCATTTGATATAGTATCTTAGTGCTTAGTAATTTGAATGAATGCTATATCTGATCTATTTCTATGTGATAAGTGCTTGGATGTGTTAAATCTTGATGAGTACCACATTGCTCTGTAATTAGGGTTTTATCTGCGATGTGAATAAGGGTTAAATGATAATGAATGCTAACTGCTAAGTGCTCTGTTAAGTATTATAATCACAGATCTATGCCCCAGCTAGGTTGTAGACACTTGAGTCCTGCAACCACCCCTACCTCTACCTCGGGTGAGACTTCATCTGCTTCATAGGTGTTGTCGAAAGGGTCGGTAGTTAGGGTTTTGTTGGTGCATTGTTAAATCATTGAATCATGGGTCTGCCCTTGTGACAACAACATTATATGTTCAGAATCAGCACAACGAGCCCGACTCAATGGAACCGGTTTCACCTAATTTTGAGAATTTTGATTTTTAGGCATTCTCAGATCCATTTTGGATCATGCCTCCACACTAAGACCTTTTGGTCCTCCAAAAGGGTATTAACCAGTCGTCAAGTGCGGAATAGGCCACCCCAATTGTCCTTTGTCTTTAAACTCTATCCTGTGCACCTGTTGCATCATAATAAATTGCAAAACAACCATGACAATTGAGATCATATTGTTAGCCACTTGAACTCATTCACATCTTACTGAAGCCACTACCATCCATGTTGAAAACATACGCATCGATAACATTAGAATTATGACTGCAAATGAACTAATATGTTTGATGTTCTTGCATGAGATTAGCTTATCTTGAAGCAAAGTATGATTGAATTTCCATTCAACAACCATCTCATGTTCATGTTTAAGATAAACTGATTTATTTGGCACGATTATAGGTTTTTTGCTTGCATAAGTTTCCTTCCTTGATTGTTCCATTGTTTGAAGAGATTGATTTGCTTTTAAGTGATGAGCATGTACAACATATTCATTTCCTTCTTTAGTTAAGTGATATTGATTATGTTCCCTATAGAAGATTGCTTTATGATCATATAAATAAGGGCTTCCTAATACCATTCCACATTTATTTAATGACAACACATCACACATTACCTCATCCACAAA
>JASDQU010105702.1:150464-163593 GCA_032191745.1 Picea mariana | reverse complement strand
TAACCTTGGCAGAATGGTGGTATAACACTTCCTTTCATACTGCAACAAAAATGACACTTTATGGAACTTTATGGATACCACCCTCCTTCCATCACTTATTCTCTAAAAGAAAAATCTAAGGTTCAAGTAGTGGAAGATCACATTGAGAATCAACAACAAGTTCTCCAAATATTAAAGGACAACCTGACCATGGCACAAAATCACATGAAACAACAAGCAGATCAACATCGTAGTGAAATAAGTTTTGAAGTAGGGGATTGGGTGTTTTTAAGACTACAACTATACAAACAGATGTCCCTCAAGCAAGCCAAGAAGGATAATAAATTATCACCAAAGTATTATGGCCCTTATAAGGTGTTGAAAAAGATTGGTACTATGGCATACAAATTGGAGTTGCCTGCATCTTCACGAGTACACCCATTTTTCCATGTTTCATGCTTAAAGAAGGTTATAGGCAACAAGATCCTAGTTCAAAATATATTTCTAGAACTTGACAAGGAGGAAAAATTATATTGGAGCCTGAAGCCATCACTGACACAAGAATTCGCCAGTTGAGGAATAGATCCATTTCAGAGTATCTCATTAAATGGAGGAAACTATCGGCTAAAGATTCCACTTGGGAAGATGAGTCCTTTATACAGAAGCATCCAGAGTTACTCAATCATTAAGGACAACACTTGTCTCAAGGGGAGGGGCATGTTAAGCCCTAATATTGGCTCGTTACCCCTTAATTTGGGCATATTATATTAGTAATGTTAGTTTATTTATGTCGGATTTAGGCCATTAGTTGTAATTATTCATCCTAGTCTCCTATATATACCAAGGAGACATTTTCATTTTGAATCATCTGGTACTTGAACATTTAAGTGGGGTAAAAGGAGGTTTCCCCCTCGAAGAGGAACTATTATCTGAAATTATCTCTTTTTCAAGGCCCTGAGTACTTTTTCTGAGGTTTTTCTATGCTATATTGATATTTGGTTCTTAACATCTGCCTGGTACGGTGAGTCGTGAAAGCGTCCCAAGGGACTTCGACTACTGATCCAAGTGGATATCGGTGGCCACCCACCTTTTCCAAATGGCTCAAAACGACTTTCTGGCAATTTTGGCAATTTACTATTTTTAGCAGGTTTTAACTTTCGGGGCCATTTTGAGGGCCTAAATGAAGGTTTTTTGAGATCGAGGTCCTCAACAATAGCCAAAGGAATGATTGAGCCCCCAAAATGAATATCCTCAATGATTACTTTCCAACGAGCTATCACACTCCTAAAACGGAGATCGTATGCAAAAGTTACGACCCCGGGAAGTTGATGCACCAACTTACCCAAACAGGGCCCACATGACTTTTGGCGCTTCATCTCCTAGGGTTAGGTTTTTGGATGTCTAGGAATTTTTTCATTCCTGATTATTGTAAAAAGGCCTCCAGAGCCTCATTGTAATCATCTTCTTGTGAATGCGAGTAGCCGTCACATCTCTTCTCAGAGATAAGCTACCACCATTCTAGCGAGTCTTTCACTTTGTATTTTTACAGTCTCTGTACATTTATTTCATTAATAGAAATCATGTATTATTGTATCTCTGTGTTTATGGTTGCATCTCTGATATATTTCTGTTATATTACTGGATATATGCGATATCTCTGTGCATTTCTTTATTATATCTCTGCTCTCATTTCGTGCCAAAAATAATCTGGATCAACTACACATTGATCACTGCGTACATCCCGAAGGGGATACATGTATTTAAACCATAGTTGGAGAGGATTTCAACATTGAATATCAACGATTTCAACTTGGGAGACCGCAAGAACTATGGGATGCTCACACCTCATAAGTATTTGACTAGGACAAAGGGGAAGAAGTCGAAGATAATCCCCCAGCCATGGACCATGGACATCATGAGGTCCACCATCCTAAATGTAATGAAGATACCCCACTTTGGAAGGCATTAGGAGGTTAACACATGCATTAAAATCCTATTTTATTGCTTCCATGGAGGTTATCTACGGCTGGACAGATGCATCACCATAGATATGGCGTTGATCCATCGGATCAACAGATTAAGCATGCAAGGACCAGACCCACAATAATTTTATCTAGGGAAGGATGCAGATCGCGCCTTGGCGCAGAGAATCAAAGATACCTATGGTGATGTGGAGAAGGGGAAGCAAGGCTACAAGGTAACCTCCATCCAGAATGGCACAGTGCGCCTAGCCTGCTAGTTGATAGTTGGTAAGCTAGTAAGGAAGAACAGACCCACGCAGGTCACGGGGTTCTTTGTTTACCTCGCAGGAAAATGCATTGAAGGGATACAAATGAAACGGGTGAGATACCTCGTCAACCATTTAGAGCAAGACTACCGCGAAGCTCAGGATTAGGGCTATGAGTGCCATTTTAGTTGGTTGTTGATCCTCATCGCCTTTATTGCTTGGGAGATGCTGGAAGGTGTGACCTTCCCTGAAATTGATCCATCTGAACCCTTAGCTACGAAGTTCACTACTCTCTGGTATTCGAGCGACATGGCTAAGCAATGGCAGTCAAACATGGTGTTCCTAACCTATTACCTACAGTTGAAGAGGGCTATTGAGCCTTTCCCTTGCATGACACCAGATACGCTGCATCGTTTTAGGGCATTTACGAAGTTCCACATAGATAGGCATTTCATATATATCACTGCGCGCAAAGACAAACATAAGGAAGAGATTCAATCTTATTACAAGCTCACCAAGGAAGACATGGAGGAAATCACTAAGAAGTGGCATGAAGAACTCCTGGTACCATTCAACCAGGAAGAACTATCTGACCCTGACATCATCAGAATCCCTATGGCCACTCGTGAATAATATGATGCACCCAACAGTAGCAGGAAGAAAAAGAAGGAAGATGTGCGGGAAATAAAGAATGCATCAGTGAAGATTGCGTCTGATTCACCTAAAGATGATGAAGTAAGCCAAGAAAAGGAAGGGGAAGAAGACAAGCAGAAGTAGGGCGAAGTAACACCACCTAGGGATCCCATTGATGAGGTTGAGATATCCAAAAAAAGAAAGGTTTCCCCCACGTAACCTTCATCATGGAAGAAGTCCAAAGCTAGTAATCCCAAACTGCAAAATGTGCTCACGGTAGATGACATCGACCTCATCATCATCATCATATCAGTACATCAGAAGATATTTTACAATGCAATGAAGAAAAACAAGAAACCATGTATGATTGTATTGAAGCAGATTTGAAAGGGTTACAACAAGCCCTCTACTATATGCGCACAATATATACTACACCTCCAACATCTGAAGGGATTGAGTTGGGAGATGAGCCTACCCAGCTATGAAAAATAACAGATGTGACCAAAGCTTGCCTTCGTCATGTCCAGGAGGAAAAGGAGAAGGCCATAGAAGCATTAAAGAAAGAATAAGAGGAAGCCCTAGAGAAATGTTGGGTTGTGCAACAAGAAAAAGATGACCTCTAGGAGAAGCTCAGAGAGGATAGAGCGCAGATCTATAAGGAGAAACAACAGTTGATCACAGAGCATATTGGAGTTAAGGAAGCAGTCACTAGAGAACTTCGCTCTGTGACGAGCTTAGATCATATGGACGAAGACCCAGTGGAGATTCAAGTGTGGAATCGTGTTGAAGCCATTCAACAACTCCAAGTAAGAGTGGCATAATTGGAACTACAAGCCATGCACAACACTCTGCAGGCAGTACGGGATCAGAGAGAAGAAACTGCCTGAAGCACAGTCCATAGAATCAAGGCATTGGCCTTAGAATGAAAACAACTCAGTAGTCAAAGTGTGTATACCTACGAGCACCTTGGAGAGGACCCTCCACTAAGGACACTAGAGTCACAGCTCCAGGAGGCAAAGCATCAAGAAGCAACAATGCAAGCACAGTTAAAGCCACTGTCAGTGGTCGAGAGGATGAAAATGTCCCAGGAACAATGCATGGTTGAGAAACAGGTCCATGCCATCTAGATCAAAGTCATGGAAGTCACCCAGAGGATCCAGCCAGTGCAGGATGAGGATTGCACACTTTTTGAGGAGATTGAAGGACAAGGTGCACAACTAGAACAAGTAGTCACCTCAGTTGAACAACGATTGGAATGACTTGTCACCGAGAAGGTCATCTAGGATTTCACCGAGTAGGAGGCTCTGGCTAAGCATCAGGTCGAAGAAGCTCGAGCTAAACTCGAGGCCTTAGAGGCAGAGTTACCCAAATCAAAGTGACTCGGGATGAGTCACGGGTGAGTGTTGGGGGCCTGTTGGCCCTTGACCAAGTTTTGGAGAACTTGGGTCATGTTTGACCAATTTTGGGACTTCAACAAGATGGTAGACGATGAAGCGCAAGGCAAAGCGCAGATCGTGGGATATCGCCCCCTTTTAGGGATTTTTGGGATTAGGGTTTATGTAACGAGTTATGGGATGTTGACCCATGGGTTTACCCATGCTTAGGCCCCTTTTTGTAATGTATAAATAGATATATAAGTGATGTAAGAAGTACTAGGTCTAGAAGAGCTAAGTGTAAGGCAAATGGATTAGTGCTAATAGTTTTGAACGCTCTGTGCATACTGTGTAAGACTTGCAAAGCTAAGTGCAAGTGGTTGTAAGAGACTATGTAAAGGATTTGTGCTATGACCTAGCTCGGGGAAGGAGGATCTGGCGAGGTGCGCACAGATCTCCTGTCCTATGCGGAGTGGGTTTTGATGCTCTGTTCATGTAAGAAGATTGATCGAAGATAATAAAGAGAAGAAGAGTTGGTCGATGTAGACCCACGTTGGGGGTGAACCACGTATATCTTGTGTTATGGTTGCTATGTGTGATTGATGTGATTTATGCTTAGTGTTGTTATCTTTATGTATGTTGAATGCATTTGATATAGTATCTTAGTGCTTAGTAATGTGAATGAATGCTATATCTGAACTATTTCTATGTGATAAGTGCTTGGATGTGTTAAATCTTGATGAGTACCACACTGCTCTGTAATTAGGGTTTTATCTGCGATGTGAATAAGGGTTAAATGATAATGAATGCTAACTACTAAGTGCTCTGTTAAGTATTATAATCATAGATCTATGTCCCAGTTAGGTTGTAGACACTTGAGTCCTGCAACCACCCCTACCTCTACCTCGGGTGAGACTTCATCTGCTTCATAGGTGTTGCCGAAAGGGTCGGTAGTTAGGGTTTTGTTGGTGCATTGTTAAATCATTGAATCATGGGTCTGCCCCTGTGACAACAACATTATATGTTCAGAATCAACACGACGAGCCCAACTCAATGGAACTGGTTTCACCTGATTTTGAGAATTTTGATTTTTAGGCATTCTCGGATCCATTTTGGATCATGCCTCCACACTAAGACCTTTTGGTCCTCCAAAAGGGTATTAACCAGTCGTCAAGTGCAGAATAGGCCACCCCAATTGTCCTTTGTCTTTAAACTCTATCCTTTGCACCTGTTGCATCATAATAAATTGCAAAACAACCATGACAATTGAGATCACATTGTTAGCCACTTGAACTCATTCACATCTTACTAAAGCTACTACCATCCATGTTGAAAACATAAGCATCGATAACATTAGAATTATGACTGCAAATGAACTAATATGTTTGATGTTCTTGCATGATATTATCTTATCTTGAAGCAAAGTATGATTGAATTTCCATTCAACAACCATCTCATGTTCATGTTTAAGATAAACTGCTTTATTTGGCACGATTATAGGTTTTTTGCTTGCATAAGTTTCCTTCCTTGATTGTTCCATTGTTTGAAGAGATTGATTTGCTTTTAAGTAATGAGGATGTACAACATATTCATTTCCTTCTTTAGTTAAGTGATGTTGATTATGTTCCCTATAGAAGATTTATTTACGATCATATAAATAAGGGATTCCTAATACCATTCCACATTTATTTAATGACAACACATCACACGTTACCTCATCCACAAACTTTGATGAAATTGCAAACTTTAAAGGGCATTACTTTGATATGTGCAATTTATGATTGTTTCTTATCCATTTAAGTGAGTAAGTTTTATGATGTATCTTAGTATTCAATCCCAATTGTTCAACCACTTCCTATGAAATCAAGTTAGATTGAGATCCACTATCTATCAATGTATCGATCTTAGTATGTTTCATTATCACCCTTATATGAAACAATTTACTTATATAATCATATCCATCATTAATTTTACCTGTCAAACTAACTGTTGTGATTTTAGTCTCACCACCTGAATCATATCCCAAGTCTGTTGGTCACGTTGTTGTTGCAACTATTTGCCTCCCTTTCCTTTCTTTGAACCATTTCAATCTCTTCTCTGGATGCAATTTCCAGAAATGGTCATCATCATGCCCTTCTTTCTTGCAATTCTTGCAAGAGAGCTTCCCTTCCTTCATTGTCTCTAAATTTGATTTCTTTCCATTCCCCTTTCTTTTGTCTTCTTTCCTTGAAGACAATTCCCCTGATACACCAACTCTTGTTTTCCTTGCTTCAATGTATGTTTCTTGAACATAAACCTCATCAAGATTAGTATGTCCAAACATAAATATAGTGTTACATATATGTGCAGGTAAAACTCCTATATACTTCATAAGATTTTCTTATGTGAAGGAGGAGTTTTAGGAGGATCCTCTCCTTCTTTTCTTTTGTCTTGTTTTGATGATTACCCTTGAAAAGGCCTCTTCTGTTCCAAGTAATCATCATATAATACCTTCACCATATTTGACATAGCAAAGAAAGTATTTCAAAACTCTATCTCATTTTGAGACATTGCTTCTTTAGATGACGTATTCTCACTTTGAGAAGTCCTCTTTCTTGATCCAATCTCAAGATCCTCTTCTACAAGATCGCCTTCACCATGACTTATCTTTTCCCTGGTAATCATGCAAACTCAAAAAACCAATAGTCAACCTTCACTGATACCACTTGATCTGAAAAGGATCTTTAAAGACTTGGTTGAGTTTTAAGAATGTGTTCAATTACCATTTATGAAATTAAGAGAAGAATAAGAACTTAATAAAAGAATATTGCAACCATCATAAAGAATGTAGATCAGAAAGTAAAAATAAAGAACAAAAAACCATAACAACAAGGTTGATAACAGAGTTCAGAAAGATTTCCTATGTCTCTAGGCCTTTGTCTTAGTGGGGGAGGCTTTCTTATTTCTCTTCAATGCTTCAAAAGTACATCATAAATGTATCAAAAGGATTACAAAATATTCTTGTTGTTTTTTTCTATACCTCAAGAATCCAACACAATTGACGACATTGAAAAAGGTTGAGTGTAGCTCCCGAAATTGGCCTCTAAAGTTCGCTTCCTCAATGGATTCCCTGCATCAAAATGGCTTCAAGCTTCACAAACTCATCATAATTTTTCTAATATGAACCACCTGGACTGTCAAAAACCTCCGATTTATACAGGATTTGAGTTGGTGATCCTATCCCAACATCCTCCCAAGATTTGGCCTCAAAAAGGGCTCTAGATCCTCAGTTTTGGGAAAAAATATCCCAAAATTAGCATAAGAAACCATTAAAAGGTTATTATAAAGTTTCAAAACCCATTTTCCAGCAAATTATTGGGTGCAGCCCCTTTCTCTTGGGCCCTTGGTCATATGGGCGCTACCATATGGCCGAGGGATAGACACTGGCCCTAGTGCTCTAGTCAATCCTAAACCTCTGGTCGTATGGTGGCCATGTGCCTTGGCATTAAACTCTCCACGAACCCAGCTTGGCTCCTAGTCTATAGCCATCAGTCGGTCATGATATCCCCCGCCGACCGAGGCTTATCCTGAAATCTCTAGCTATGTCAATTAAAAAAAATAATTCACCATATATTATACCAAGTAACACATTTGCTCATGTGGCCAACGCATGGTGGTTAGTCCGTTTTCGTCCCATGATGTTAGGAGTTTAATCCTAACCAAGGTGGAAACAAAATTTTTACACAACCAACATTGGTTAAATCTAGGGTGCCACATGGTGCCCTGTGATTGGGCCACATGTCACCCTATGGTTGGCCCATACGGTCCAGTCACCACACAGTAAGAAACCGATTCAACATGCACATCACCTACCACGTCACTATCGTACAGTCATGTGTCATACCCTGAGCTTTCCACATCATCTTTTGTACAGCCAAGTCACCTGTCGAGTCAATTGCCACATTAGCATCCATACTACCTAGTCACCCTACCATGGCATCATCTGTACTTCCACATGTTAGTTGGTTATTGGGCCACGTCAACATTTCGTACAATGCCACGTGTCGCATCCATATAGTGCCACATGTCAATTTTTTATTGGTCCACATAAGCCCCTGAAAATGAAAAAAAAGAGTGACATGTATCACCTCCTCGTGTTTCCATGTGTCCCTATTGATGCCATCATGAAATCATGCTGATGTCACCTGTCGTACTGCTGACGTCAGTAGTAGGACCTGTTGACTTTGATCATTTGACTTTTTGCATGTTTGGGAAATCGATCAGAACACAATATCTTTCACATACGGTGTCAATTTTTGGAAAAACTTATATGATCGGAATCGATGCACTAAGCCTAACACAATGGCACTAGTTTCATCTGATTCCAAGAAATTTTATTTTTAGGCCTTCCTGGATCCATTTTGAATCACTACGTTAGAAGAGAGACCATACAGTGTCAAAGTACACTAACATCTTCCATACCTTTCACACAAATTTAGGTATTAAAGACTCTGAGAAACACATGGTCCTTAAGTATTACAGTGTTCTACATAGGTACAAACAAAAAAATATGGAGTTCTTGCACATCTCCTCACTGGGAGTCACTTACCAATATCATGTCAAGATGGAGAAAAAGTTCAAGAAAACGAATAAGCAGGATTTCAACTCTTTAAAACCATTGTAGTAGAAGCATGGTAAAGGTGGCCATAACTTCTAAAGACAAGGACAAAGTAAGGTGGCCAGCTCAAGGACAACCAATCCAAGCCACTAGCAAAGAAGGGTAAAGAGAATTCAAAGAAGGACATTGGAAAGTGGTGTGAGTTCCACAAAATCGCTTGGCACAACACTGATGAATCTCACTCCAAACAATCATTGTTGGCTAAGATGAAATCGTTAGATTCATATGCCGACTCAAAATCTGATTCAAAACCGAATAAGGGAAAACAAATCATTGACATAGAACCTAGTGTCATCGTCCCTACCACAAAATTTCAGCTAGAGGAACCAAAGCATCTTGAAGAGGGGGAGAACCTCTTCCACTCACAAATGTGGGTGAAGGGGACCCCCCTCCATTTCATTGTTGATAGTGGTATCTAGAAGAGCCTAATGTCAACAGATGTTTTCAAGAGGTTGAACCTAACAATGATGTTGCATCCTCGACCATACACCATTGGCCAGCTTAGTCAGGAACGATACATCCACATCAGCAAGTAATGTTGCATGCACTACGACATCAAACCCTTCAAAGACGATATATTGTGTGATGTCTCCCCTTTTGAATTTTGTGATTTTCTTTTAGGACAACCATATATGTGGAGGCGTCATGGTTTTTATAAATCTAGGCCCTGTAGTGTCATTATTACTTTGGGAGGTCAACTCTACAAGGTACCATAGGTAGTCCTAACTATTGTGGTCTCTTTGATATTCACAAAGTAGTGTCGAAAGGAAATGTCTTAGATTGGGATATTCATCCTCTTTATGATCTATTCATAAGGTTAACGGAAGTTTGTTGCAACTACCAAAACCTTTGCATGAGGTCTCTCTACATGACAACAACGCGTGGAAAAGATAGTAGAATAACACAAAGGCATCTTTTCCTCACCTACTAGGGTGCCTTTGCAATGTCAAGTAAATCAATCAATTTATTTGACACCTAGTGCTCCTCTTCCTAACGACATTATCTATAGGCATTCTATTATGGAGAATGAATAAATCAAACGCCATATCCGAGAACTAATTCTAAAGGGCCACATCAGACCAAGCTCCTCACCTTGTAGGATCCCAACTGTTTTGGTACATAAGTTGGACATGATATGGAGAATTTGTATTGATTACATAGCCATGAACAAGATCATGGTAAAAAATGGGTACCCCATCCTTCAGATTGATGATCTTCTCGATCAGCTCAAGGGAGAAATTTTTTTCAGTAAGATTGACCTGAAGTCATCTTGCCACCAGGTGTCGATTGAGAAAACTGATATATGGAAGATGACCTTCAAGCCTAAATAAGGTCTATTCAAGTGGTTGGTCATGAATTTGGGCTTGACTAATGCCCCATACAAATTCATACGAATGATGGATGATATATTTCATTCATTTACAAAATCCTTTGTGGTCATATATCTGGATGACATCCTCACCTTTAGTAAAACCTGGGTGGAACATTTGAAGTGAATTTAGTAGGTCCTAGGCACCCTAAGACAACACAATTTATATGCCAATTTGGAGAAGTGTTCCTTCAATGTACAAAGAATCCAATATTTGGGATACATAATGGATGAGCAAGGTGTGCATATGGATCCAACCAAGATCTAATTTATCCATGATTGGCCAGCCCCGAAGAAACTAACTAAGCTCCACAACTTCTTGGGCCTTACCAACTTATACTATAGGTTGATGTTGGGCTTCTCTCATATCGCTTGGGCTCTAAGCCAAGTGACCAAGAGTGGAATGAAGACCAAGTTTTTTTGGGCTGCATCCCCCCAAAGTGCTAATTTTTCACATGCAACTCTGTGTGACTAATTTTCAGATCTGAAAATTGCTTCCTAGTGAACTAATAGTAAATCCTAGCTATTATCACTGAACAATTTTACATTGAAAATTATTGACTGAAAATATATGCAACAAAAACAACAAGATCAAAGATCAATGATCAATACACATATGAGATAAAAAAATTATATTCTGTAATCATGTTAATTTTAGAAATTATGAGGGAAAAACCATCCCTCACATCGAATACAATTTCACGAAAATATGAGGACAACCTTGTCCTCCAATAACTACACCACCTATATGAACTATTGATGTCACCTATACTAATGTTGACGTCAGCCTGTACAAACATAATCCTTCCCATAAAAATGTGTACGGATGTATGTAGTTCACCTTAATGAAACATGCATACATGTGCAGTTGTGCCCACTGCAACCCACACATATGTGATTATTCCCACTACAACCCGTGTACATGTACGAAAACCTGTACATACACTTCACTCAAATCATACAATTTCTTCCTTTTGTGGTTTCCTCTCTCCTAGGCCAGATTTTCCAGAGTTACAGACATTCCTTTGTTGAAGTCACCAAGCTCCTTAGCACAAGTGCAGACTCACTTATGATAATTCCATCATGTCTCCACACACACACTACATAATTAAATGTCACAATGACCTCTCTCTCATTTATATACAATTCTTAGGGGTCATCATAGAATCCCGTCCACAAGTCAACATCAAATAAGAGTTTCTTGTGGGTGTGAAACCCCAACAAAAACCCACAAAAACCATTACCAAACCCATGACAACAAACTTCATTCTAGAGGTGGTTTTCACCAAACAAATAGTGTAATGTGGTACCCATGACGATTCCCACATGCCCAACACCTAGGGCATGAGAGAATACCTTCTTGAAGCTACAAAAATCAACACACCCTCTTAGTGAGGGAGGTATTCTCACCACACTCCACAATCACCTGTAACTAGTTCTATTCTCCCATACTAGAACCTCTACGACAACAACTTTCCAATCCTCTTGATCGGCTGCTCCCTCTGTCATAGAAGAAAATCCCACTCTACATTCCTCCTAACTGGATATATCATTGTTTGCTGAAGAAAATCCCATTGTCTGGGATGATCCCATCTTGGAATATGTCTTGCTCCTAGAATCCTCCTACTCCTGAGCATCTTGCTTGTCCATATCAGCCCATGACACCCTCTTGATAGTCTTGTAAGATGCCTCTCTCCCATCTAACTATGAGAAGTCTCTATAGGGAAGTGCAGTGAAATAGATATGATAATTAAAGGATTATGAAGGCTCAAGAGGAGATACTTTGGATCTTAAATATGTTGCATAAATGAGTAAACAAGGACTCTAGCACTAAGAAAGAAACTAGTTCTAGATAAGTGTCAGCATCAAGATCCCATAGAAAAAGGGATGATCATGGAAATGATAGGCAATAAGGAGACATGAGAAGGCACCATCATTCCCTAAGTTTGTCCACTAGAAGAACTCATGCAAGTTCAGGGCTAGGGAGAAGCCCAAGTGTGTCTCTTGTTCATAGGAAAAGGAGAAGGCCTGAAGCAGACATCTTGCAAGGTGAACTCAAGAAAATCAAGCCACCAACTTTGAATGGTGAGCAATGGAAGGGAGAAGAGGTCGATTCTTGGCTATTGGAAATGAATAAATATTTTCAGCTACATGATTACCCCTCCTGGGTAGAAGATGGAATTGCCACCTACCACTTGCAAGGAAAGGAAACCATGTGGTGGGATATGTTATAAATAATTGGTGTGCTCATTTCACCGTAGACAATATATAAATATTGTCACCCAACCATAGGCAAAAAGGCCACCCCCGAGAACCTCAACCTTGATAGAAAAAATAATTCTGGAAGAAAACCCTAGAACCAATAACCAACCAATGTAGCATACCTCTATCCAAATCTAGCATACCAAGAAGAGAGTCCAAACCATAACCAAGGCAGAAAGTCCAAACCATAACCAAAGACCAATTCACTATTGCAATAGCTGCAACTCTCCTCTAGTCATGCACACCACTTGTCCTTATGCAGTTGTGAGAGTGACAGAGTCAAATGAGCTCTAGTGCCCTCTTATTCATAATCCTCTAAGTGACCTAACTGGGCCGACTTCTAATTCTAGAGAATAATAATTTAATATAAATTATTATCTTGAGACGACTTGTCTTCTAAGGTTATTTCCTAACCTTCTAGGGTTTCTCTTGCTTCCTTAAATATTCTAGACTTGTGAGAGGTTACATGTAGAGGTTAATACCTCCAACAAATACATAATATAAACAAACCATTCAACTAGTAGCATCATCATATCCACACAGACTATCTCATGATCAAATCACGAGCACCATCACTATCCAACTAGATAGTCTCTATGAAAATCAGAACAATTCCATCCAATAGAACA
>JASDQU010105702.1:119635-129939 GCA_032191745.1 Picea mariana | reverse complement strand
GCCTTGCAGGCTACTATAGGAGATTCATTGAAGGATTCTCGAAGATTGCACACCCAATCACTTCCTTACAAAAGAAGGGTGTGAAGTTTCAATGGACATTGGATTGTGAAAATAGTTTCCAACAATTGAAACAATTATTAACATGTGCTCCAATACTAAGGATTGCAGACCCAAATGAAGACTTCATTGTATGCAGAGATGCATGTAAAGAAGGAATTGGTGGAGTCCTCAGTCAAAATGGGTTTGTTATATGTTATGAATCAAGGAAGTTGAAGGAGCATGAAAGACATTATGCCACTCATGATTTGGAGTTGGCAACCATAGTGCATGCCTTGAGAAAATGGAGACACTACCTCATGGGGAAAAGGTTTGAGGTGAGGACAGACCATAATGGTCTGAAATATTTATTTGATCAACCAACTCTAAATGCTAGGCAAAGCAGATGGTTAGAATTTCTCAGTGAATATGACTTTGATATAAAGCATATCAAGGGGGAAAGAGAACAAAGTGGTTGATGCACTCAACAGAAGAGTGCATGAACTGCATGCTATAGCCATTAGCATGTGCCAATCAGATTTGAAACACGTAATTTTGGAGGCTGCAAAATTAGATTTTCAATACAAGGAATTAGTGGAAAAATTACAGCAGGGTAATTTGCAGTAGAAAATTGAAGAATGCAAGCTAGATAAAGATGAAATTCTCATGTATAGGGGAAGAATTTATGTACCAAATTCCCATGAATCGAAAAGTATGATATTGAAATAAATTCATAATGTACCTTATGTTGGGCACCCAGGTTATCAGAAAACTATTGCAGTTGTCAAGAGCCAATATTATTGGCTAGGAATGAAGAAAAAAGTTCTTGATTTTATTGCCAAATGTTTGGAATTTCAAAAGGTAAAGGCTGAGCATAGACACCTAGCTGGTTTGCTACACCATTACTCATTCCTAAGTGGAAATGGAAAGTTTTAACCATGGATTTTATCACCAAACTTCCTAGAAAAAACAAGCAACATGATTATATCATGGTAGTGGTGGATAAGCTTACTAAAGCTTCCCATTTTATTCCAGTTAAGCTCACTCACAAGGCAGCCAACATTGTTGATATTTATATGAGAGAAATTTCTCAATTAAATGGCATACCCAAGACAATTGTGTCTGAAAGAAATCCAAAATTTACCTCAAATATTTGGAAGGGATTATTTAATGGATTTGGAACAAATTTGAATTTTAGTACAACTTATCATCCAGAATCAGATGGACAAACAGAGAGGGTGAATCAAGTGATTGAGGATATATTGAGGATGTATGTGATGGATAAACCATCAAAATGGGAAGAATGCCTACACTTAGTAGAGTTTTCTTATAACAATGGGTACCAAACATATCTAAAGATGAGTCCATTTGAGGCACTTTATGGCAGAAAGAGCAACACACCGGTAAGATGGGATAACTCAACAGATAGAGAAATGGTTGGGCTAGATTTACTCAGGGAAATGGAGGAACAAATGTTTAAAATAAAACAAAATTTAAAGGCTTCCCAAGACAGGCAGAAAAGATATGCTGATAAGGGCAGAAATCAGATGGAATTTAAAGTTGGGGACCATGTATTCTTGAAAGTGAAGGCCAACAAAAGTTCCCTGAAGTTGGGAAATTGTTCAAAGTTGGCAGCTCGCTATTGTGGCGTTTGAAATCCTAGAGAGGATTGGTCCAATATATTATATGATTTCATTACCTGCATCTATGTCTGTTAATAATGTATTCCATGTATCAACACTCATGAAATATATACCTAATGCTAATCATGTTATTGATTGGAATGTGACTCGGGTGGAGCAAGAAGGCGCTTTCCAAGTGCATCCGGTACACATTCTGGACCAGAAAATCAAACAGCTTTGGAATTGAGCCATAGGGCTTGTAAAGGTCCAATGGACCTGATACGGTCCTGAGGATGCTACTTGGGAGCATGAGGATGCAATGAGGGCAAAATACCCACATCTTTTTTAGGATTTCTGAAAATTTTGTTGTATATGTGTAAATAATGCACTGAGGACATTGCATAAATAAGGGGAGGGGGTTGTAATACTCCTAGGCCAAACCCAATTGTAAATGTAAAATGAAAATGTACTTAAGCTGGTAATTTGTTTGATATCATTTTTGTATGCACCTTTCATGGCATAGTGCATGCATGTATTGCGCAGTAAAATTATGAAGTGTGCACATTCTAGGGTACCGTGCGCAAAAACTTAAGTGCGTACTATTTTCAGGCCAGGGAGCCTTTGTGCATATGTTGTATTTTATAGGTTGGTGAGCCAGTTATTATAAGATAGAAGGATTATGTTTGTACTAGGCCAGAAAGCCTAGATGTTAAAGGCTAGTGTGCCTATTTTTGTATATGTCTCATCATTAATATAAAATACATCACTGTTATAACCCTAATTTGCACCAGACATGATTACTTAGCATCGGGCCATCTCATATTCCTTCTTTTCCAAGCCACTACTGAACAAATCTTCTTAAAAACACCTTTTTTAAAGGCACACGCACCCTGATCCACTATTGCACATGTGTACACGCTAGCTGACTCACTACAACCCGTGCGTACCTACAAAAGCATGAAAAATGGAAAGTTGTTGACGGAACACAGAGTTTTGGGTAAGTTAACTAAACCTTCCGACCATGCATAATCGGTCACTTGAACAAATACCTAGCTCTTTCTAGCCTATAAAAGAAGGGGTAGGGGTCCCATGTGAAAGGAGGAAAATCATAGTAAATAAACTCTACCCAAATTAGTACTCCCCTTGCCTCAACCTTTTGCAGCTATTGTGTGAAGAAGAAACATATTCAAAAGCAGTTGGAGCATAGTTGAAGAGAAGCCCAGGACCAGATTTGAGGAGCAGTGGTCGATCTCACTATTGTAAGGTATTCTTGTGAGATTAATAAAAGGAGTACTTTTCCTGTCCCGCCATATGAGGTTTTCATTGTTTGAATATTAATTATATGTTGATTAAATCTCTAACCCATTAGTTCATAGATCAAATGCATGTGGAGTTCTTTGTTTTTCTTTTGTGAATGTAGGTCAGCATTGGGAAGAGAGTTGTAGTCAAAGAGTGGTGACCAAGCGTGAAAAGGGATCAACATCAAAGACAGAAAATAAGGTACTTCAACTTGATATTTTTAACCTTATATTTGCATATGAATAATGGGGTTTAGGCATGGGATGATGGTAAAAAGTAGGAATCTTTAGGTCATTTCTGCATGCATGATAAAACCCTTAGTGCTAGTTCGTAGGAGGGATTTCCCACCCACAACAAAATTGGTGACCATACTAGGGAATCTCTAGGGTTTTCTGGGGATACTTTTTGGGTATTTTTAAATTGGTTCCATTAGATTTTTTTTGAGTTTCTGCAAGAGTCTGAGCTAGTAGGGATTCTGGTCTTCCATAACACTACTTCCTACTTTCTTTGCTTGGCTGCAATTTATTTTATGGAAGTCATAGAGGTACACACAGCCTGTATAAGGCCTGCATGCGTGTACCTGTGCCCTACCTTCACACAACCCTCATGCACACGCTAGATGATGAAGTGTCAGTCACGTGTCTGAGTTCATATTTTTTTTTAGAGAGGTAGTCATCCTCTCCCCTGTCAAAAGTGATCCTTCTCAGGGGTTTTCTAGATCTCATCCTGGTCTCTATTTTTTCAATTTGTATCTTAGGTACCACCTCAGATTGGTTTTGTTCTATGAAATTTTCCTTGAATTGTTTTTTCTTTTCTGTCAAAGTAAGTCTCTGAGTCTTCAAGGGACCCTAGTTCTTAATACCAATAGTCTCTACCAGTGTTTGATTTCTTTTTTTTCATTTTTGAAGAATTGTAGAGGTACACACAGCCTGTATAAGGCCTGCATGCATGTATACGTGCTCTAAACCTACACAACTCACGTGCACACGCTGGTTGTTGAACTTTCAGCAGTGTGCCTGTTGAGAAAATTTTTGTTTAAGGAGAGGCAGTCATCCTCTTCCTTATCAAGAGTTATACCTCTCAGGGATTCCCTTGATTTAATCTTGGTCTTTGTCATAGCAGTCGACAACTTAGGTCTGATTACAATAATAGCTTTCTTTTTCATTAAAAAGTTTTCCTTAAATTTTTCTTTCATAGGGTTTTTAGACAAGTGTGAGAGTTTCCTTTCATCAGCTTGTGTGTTATTGTCAGTAACTCTTTGCAATCTATGCTTAGGCTAGAAGTTTTCTTGGTCTTTATTTGTCGTCATTTTTCCTTTTCGCTTTGCGAGCATTAAACAAAAAAAAAAAATCTTTTATTTCTTATTTAAGTAGTTGTTGGTTTGCATTAGTAATCGGGAAAAGTTTTTCTTTAATAAGTTATTATCTATTTACTTAGGAAAATATGTAGCTCGTAGTCGAGCGAAATCCTGTTTTGAGTTTGTTGTTCAAAGATCTTAGGAAAAATTTAGTTTGAAAAGTTGGTTAAAAAATTAAAAAAATGCAAATCTGAATTTGTCAAGAAGAAGTTATTATGTTTCCATATTTTTGTTTATCTTTTCTTTGTCTCTCAAAACATAACTAGTTTCACTTTCATAACCTTTGACTTAAGACAAGCCATAAAAAATTAACGATTAATTAAAATCAACTAGAATTTATGTTTGTAGGGTCCATCAACTAGTCTAGGCTAGAGCCTTGATTTAGGTTGGAGAGGAAACTCTTCAAGGCTGCAAAACATACATAAGAGTCTGTGCTAGGGAGTGTTAAAATTCTAGTATCGTGAAAGTTATCTGGGACCCCCCTCTATCACAGGGGATAAACACGAGTTCAAGTGCAGAAAGGTAGCGGAGATAACCCCTCCAAAGCCAAACCAAACATAGTGGGGAATGCATATAGAGGACTTGTGTTGGGATTCCATCGATAGCATTTGCCACGGATCTTCGTGGGTCTCGAATCCATTCGAGTTCCTCAGTTGTCTTCCGGAACACTTGCTTTCGATACCCTTGATAGGTTTTGGGCTTTATACCCTGCGCATTGCGGTCCACCCAATTGTCGACTGTACCTGCCTGGTGATTGTTCACGTGCTGGTGTTTCAGGATAAATCCGTGAGTGCGGACACAAACCGATCTCCCTATATCCACCTGGATCTAGAACAAAACAGGACAGAATAATACACTTTCCCTAGATCTAGCCTATTGAATGAACTAAGAGGTAAGGATTGTGGACATACCTTATGAACGCTTTCCTTATATCTCTGTTGTTCCAAGATTTGCTCCGATGCTCTCGTCCCATTCAAATCACAACAGAACGAACCAATCAAAGTAAAGGCAGATTGATATATTCAATAACTAGTCTATACATATGATCAAGGAATTATGTAATAAAGTGACATCATCTTTATGGGAAAGGGACATATTACTGTATTGAATTAATTGAAAGTGAAACTTACAACCTGTGCCTTGATGTCGTAGGTCTCCTTTTGATGGCTCCTAGCTCTGACACACACACTTGCTCATGCATGAAGAAAATCAACCACATATGATGACCTTGCTGTTGTCTCTTGTTGCTGTAGTATCAGCCCTCCATACAATCTTGCACTAATTCTCCAATCACTCTCTTGCTAGCTTGCTTAACTTCTTATTAACCCTTTCCATGAGAAATCTCCTCAATATATAGGAGAAGATAGATTAGTTACTTGGATAGGGAATGATCCCAAGATATCTGGAATGCCAGCACCTGAACAACCATTCAAAAGCCAACTCAACCTTCTAGAAGATTCCCTTCTAGAAGGTTCGAGATTTTTATCTTTTTACCCTTTAAGAACATGTTCGCACCCTAGCCATGAGTACAGTGCGAGAAGTTCACACCCCAGCTTAATGCAGCATGCGAGAAAGAAGCATTCTCATAGGCAAGTATATAGGTAGCCTGCAAACTATCTTTAAAGTGTGATTTTTGGAAGCAGACAACTGTAACTTTTCTCATGAAAGTATTCTTAGTGAAGAGCTTGATTTTCTATCATCATAACATCACCATGAAATCATCACAATGACCAAATTTGTGGATAATAGATGGCAACCTAGTTTCCATTATTTTAGGCACTTACACAGGTGATTGTGGGGGTATACCACGATACCTAGGATAGACATTGGGCCACGCTTTGCAGAGTATACCTGGAGGGCACTTCCATATTCGAGTTGCACTTGCACCGGTAAGTTTCTCTAGTGTTGGTTGTTGTAACTGTTCTTCCAACTAATTTAGTGATTGCTTGTTTTATCTCGTAGGGACTTTTTCTAGTGTGTGTTGTTTTTTTGAACGAATAGAAAGACCTAATGTGTCTTTGATCTTCTCAGACAATGGAGGATCACGAGCTCCACCGGTCATGAAGGCTTCTTGGCCTTCCACTGGTTACACTAGAGCCACCCCCACCACCACTAAGGTGAAAGCTAGACCAACAAGGGTCTTTTGAAGCGACTGGGTCACAAGAAAATGTGCCCGGCCAACATCCGAAGGAACCAACCATTTTAGACCTTGGAGCAAAATCTCTTAGTCCATCCAAAACTCCAACCACTAATCTTTCGATGCCCATCATCGTATAAACTTATCCTTACAAGTGCTAGACAGTGTCACATGCAACAATGGAAACAAACTTTGCCACTTCTTCCGGGAATTCTCCTGTTCCCACTACAACTGTCACCACAGAGGGTGTTCCACATCCTAACCCACTATCGCTAGTCTGAGCCACCATGGTCTCAACTGCCTCTACCTCAAGAAGTGGTTTGATCCCATATTTGGCAGTGGCCACTGCTCCTTTCACACAGAGTGCAATAGGCCCTCTGTTCTCATACATGATGCCTAGCTCAGGTACAAGCCTTGTACTTTCCTACTCCACTTTACAGACTTTAGGTCTAGGGGTAGGGAGCTCTAATGCTCCTCTGCCAGGACCCATGGGGGGCACTTAAGCTCCCTTTAACGCTTTTCCTTATGGAGGAGGTCATATACCTCCTTCATCCCCTTCACTAGGTGGTGCCCACCAGCATTCTGCCAGGCTAAACGTAAACCATAGTTCATTTGGAGCACGGAGTCAAGGACCACCTTCTCATAATATGTCGGTAGGTTCGACACCTATTTCTTTTTTCGGCACATTTGGTAATAACACTTTCTGGTTAGTTGCTTTCCCGACTGGGAGCAACCCTGGTTACGGAAAACCTAATCCTATGCAGGGTACTATTCCTACACAGGGGGAAAACCCAAGAACTTCTTCTGCACCAAAACCTTGGAATTCTTGGCAGGGATCAGTTCCCTCATCAGGAATGTCAATCGGGGGAAACTCCTTTCACAACCAATGGAACCCTAGGCAAGGTGCAGTACCTATGCCCATGGGATCATCATGGGTCAACCCTTCCCAAAGTTCTCCGAATGTAATACAGGCCCAACCATCTACATCCCATTTGGGGAATCAATCGATGATGTCTCCTCAAACACAAAATCTGTACGTTGGTCATGGCCATGGTTTTTAGCAAAACCCTGGCCAGCGACCCAACTTTTCCTGGCAACCTGGTGCCATTCAAACTTCAGGCCCCTTTTTCCATACTTATCACCAACAGACCAAACTATTTTTTTTGGGAACCTTGCATTTTCCATACTTAACAAGGTTGTTTAATGACCCTATCTGTCATGATCCGCATTGGCCCCCTATGCCGATGAAGTTGCCTTTGTTGATAAATGCTTAACAGGAAGCATACACTTGTCATTGATGGAAAGTATAACAGCAAAGATGGCATGAGTATAGGAAGAATGTAACAAATGGGAAACCATAAGTATTTTGGGAAGATGCTGCAGAGCAAGCTCGATAAGTTCAGAAGAGATAGTGCAGAGGATTGTTGGCAGGTTTAATGGGAAAAGTGAGCTTGTCATTAATGGCCGGATTAGAGTGTGCATCGATGGAAAAACAGAAGCAACGTAAGCTCAAGAGAGATAGCATACTCAGGATCTTAGGTGGATCTAAGGTCAAGGCCTTTGACACTTAGAAATTCTTCCAAGTTAAGAGGAGGCGTAAGCTCAGGAGGAGCAACAACAGTGATCATTGGATCACCAATCCTAAATTTCCAATGGTTGTTAGATCTGAATGTAGACAAGAAGAGCACACAGAAGAGGTGGAAAAATCTCGGGTGTTAGATCCGAGCGTGGGGTCCGACTGTCGTTGGATTCAGGAGAACTTGCACGTTCTTTAAAGTGTAAGGTGAAGCAGGCTCACAAAATCCCGAAAGAAGGAGGACCGTCCATCTTCAGGCATGAAACATGGAAAAAGATCAGCATTTCGCTGACTGGAATGTCAAACGAATGAAATTCTCCAACCTTTCAACTCGTGAAGTTTCGAAATGTGAAACCCCGAAATAGTGATTTAGGCACAATGAAGGCTCATGAATTTTTGAAATAATCCTAGTGGTTGGATCAAGGTGTGATTTCGGCCGTCAGATCCAGGAGGTGAATGTGGAAGACCACGTCAGAAAGGATAGGTGGAAGACTATAACATGTGGAATGATCAGACAATGACAAGTGTCAAGATGATTTGGCATTTCAGGCCACTGGAAATCATAATTCTAAGTGACACATGACAGCCACTCAGGTCATGACACATCATCAACTGATGCAAGAGTGACCTCACTGCGGAAGTCTTTGCTTTGGGATTTTTATCTTCACCACTCCCCCAAAGTCCCAAAGGTTGAAGTTTTGGGGGTAGAGGATAGCCATTCGATCACCAAGTATTGTGGACCATTGATCAAGCACGAAGAAGGCCTGTGAAGTGTTGAAATCATGACAAGATATGGACCATTGGGTCCATAGGACACGTGGCAAAAGATCATCATTTCATTGACTGGAAATTCCAAGGAATGGGGTTCCCTAACCTATTGAATTCATGATATGAGAAATCGTGAAACAATCTTAGCTGTCAATTCAAGGTTTGAACTAGACCATTCATCTGACTCCATTTTGGAGTTTTAGATACCAGGATTTGGAGGAGTCAAGTGTCAAAAAACTTCACCATAGGAATCTCGAATTAGCGAAATGCAAAATCATGAAATATTCCTAGCTGTTGGATCGAGGATTGATCTGGATCGTTGATCTGATTCCCTTTCGAAGTTTCAGGGGAGATGGAGGGGTCAAGGCTTGACACCCTTCATCATAAGAATGCCAAAATCATGATATGGAAAATTGCAGAGAGATCTCGACCATCGAATCATCAGGGGTGTGGATCGTAGATTTGACTCCATTTCAGAGTTTTGGATACTAGAACTTGGAGGTGTCAAGAACACTTCACCACAGGAACGTTGAATCCCTGAAATTCGAAATGTAGTTTCGAAATAGCCAGTGGTCACTGCCTCTGGTCACATTGGTGGAATATGGGGGAAGGACCTAGTGCAGACAAGCTCCTTTTCAGAGTTTCGGGGATCAGGACATGGAGTGTAACAAATATTTACCCCGGGGATCCTGAAATACCGAAATGCGAAATGGAAAAATAAACACAAGATCCCATGAAGTCAATCCAATGGCGCAAGTGAATTTGGGCATGATCGGAGGGCTAATGTTGCTCCTCCCAGTGTAACTGCTAGAAACCATTGATGGTCTCTACCAGAGGATTCAAAGAGACCTGTGTGTGAACGCCAGAGGAGCTGAAGGGTCTCCAAGCTTCTTCCAGTGAATGAAGACGATTCTTAGAGGGATTGATTAGTGGATGAGCGTTGAAGTCTATAACTGAAACAGAAAGGATAAGATCGACTATGACAGAGAAGACAAAGAGTCTCAACTGTCATAGTGGTTGAGGAATCTTAGCATAACACCCAGTGATGTTGAACGCGTGGGAAAAAAGCCAGAGAAGTTGAAGAGTTACCATGATGATCAAGTGGAGCACTCGATATGTGGAGTAGATCAGTGCGGTGTGAGCATGCAGAGGCATTGTGCACTTTGCATGCACAAGGTGCACATAAACTAGAAGTACACGGTACAGAGAAGAGATAAGGTTGTTGTTGTTGTTGGAGTTGTTGTGGTTGTTGTTGAGAGCGATTCAAGGATCAAGAAGGAGGTAGAGTACTTCAGCTAAAAGTTACAGAAGAGGAATAGTTCTTATGGGCGAGATGGCACACAGATCATAAAAAGAAGAAGCATAGAAAGCACAAGGAGGTGTGCAGCAAGACAATGAGACAGTGAAGAAAGGTTGAGGTGCTCCTACAGAGAAAAAAAGAGGAATAGAAATTGTAAGAAGATGTTGACAGAGAGACACTGATTCGGGAGAACAGAGCAGCATAGAAAA
>JASDQU010105702.1:106809-119465 GCA_032191745.1 Picea mariana | reverse complement strand
CTAGCATACCAAGAAGAGAGTCCAAACCATAACCAAGGCAGAAAGTCCAAACCATAACCAAAGACCAATTCACTATTGCAATAGCTGCAACTCTCCTCTAGTCATGCACACCACTTGTCCTTATGCAGTTGTGAGAGTGACAGAGTCAAATGAGCTCTAGTGCCCTCTTATTCATAATCCTCTAAGTGACCTAACTGGGCCGACTTCTAATTCTAGAGAATAATAATTTAATATAAATTATTATCTTGAGACGACTTGTCTTCTAAGGTTATTTCCTAACCTTCTAGGGTTTCTCTTGCTTCCTTAAATATTCTAGACTTGTGAGAGGTTACATGTAGAGGTTAATACCTCCAACAAATACATAATATAAACAAACCATTCAACTAGTAGCATCATCATATCCACACAGACTATCTCATGATCAAATCACGAGCACCATCACTATCCAACTAGATAGTCTCTATGAAAATCAGAACAATTCCATCCAATAGAACACAATTGTGTCTATTCATAGTAGTATACAACTATTATCCAGTGGTACACAAGCACTCTTAGTAGCACACAACTACTAATCAGTGACACATAGTCACTACCAGTGGATTACATCCACCACAGTAGCATACAACTATTGTCTAGAGACATACAGTGTCCACAAAAATCATATCATCTGATATCAACAATGTCCTGATACAAACTAAATCATCTGGTCCACTCTTCCACTCACATCTGGGAGATATGGAAGAGCATCTTCCCTCAGAAATTTAAACATCAACCATGGGATGTATATACTATTCTTCTCAAGCATAGAAGAATAATTGTCCCTAATTTTTGAACCTGGACCATTCAACATAACTAGGCCATTCTTCAGGCACAATTCATAGTGCAACCTAGAGAGAATGATTCTTCCTTAGGGAATGACTGTCCCTGATTATTGAACATGTTCCATTCAACCTAAATGGGCCATTATTTTGGCATGATTCACAACGTAACTTGGAGAGAATGAGTATTCCCTGGGGAATGACTGTCCGAACCATTTTCTATGGAAATAATTGTCCTACACCAACCTCCTACATCATACCATTCTTCGAAACTGCTCACAATTTTGAACTTCGAAAGATTGAATTCTTGGAGAGGAAGACCATTCTTCTTGACCACTTCTCATAGTGACTTCCAAGGATAATGATTTTCCTAGACCATTCCCCCACAATGTCCACAAGGGGAATCACTATCTATGGTACATCAACAATCTGTCGGACCATAATTGTCTATTTTGGACCATTTTCCGAACTGGAAGATGATTTTCCATCAAAAATATTGGACCACTTTTTGTACTGGAAAGTGACTTCCCAACCTAGAACATTTTCCAAACTGGAAAATGATTGTCCATCAAGAATCTTGGACCACTTTCTGGACTGGAAAGTGACTACCCAACCTAGACCATTTTACAAACTAGAAAATAACTATCCATATATCAGTAACATATCGGTGCTCCCTCCCAACCTGGGGAGTAATAAGTTCCCTTTCCAATAAGGAGGTCATCTCCATGAGTCCCATATTGTCCCTTAAGTACACAAAATTTTCATATTGGACAGAGGATTTACCAAAATATATGTTATCTTCTCATTAGTGGAGATATATTGGAGAACTACTTCTCCCTTATGGACTTTATCACGGAGAAAATAATGCTTGATCTCAATGTGCTTTGACCTGTCATGGAATACTAGGTTCTTTGAGATATTTACATAGCTTTGGTTATCACAATATATTACGGCCGAATCCAACACCTGATCAATCATTCCATAAACCAACTTAAGGCACCACACTGCTTATGTACAAGCATCACAAGATGTAATATATTTTTCTTCTGCAGTGTTGAGTGCAACATACTTCTATTTCTTGCTATCCCAAGATATCGTGGTAAATCTCAAACTGAAACATATCGAAGAAGTACTTATTTTGTTATCTGCACTATGTGCCCAATCTGAATCGATAAATCCATACAGTTGTATATCATAACTCAAACTTCCCACGAAGATATTTCAAGGCATGCTTTGTAATTATTCAATTATCATGGATAGGTTCCACCTGGAACTGGCTCAACATGTTTACAATAAAGCAAATGTCCAGCCTAGTATTCAACGAATACATCAAGGAGCCAACCAATTATCGGTACAGGTATGGATCTACTCGATTAGAGTCTCTCAACTTCTTCAGATCTGTCATCATGGGAGTTTTCCATGGATTTGCAATCCATCATCATGTACTTCTGAAGAACCATTTTGATACATTTCCTCTGTCATAAGAAGTTTCACCACACTTTTACTATACATGAGAGGCTCTGCACCAAGTTTCTTGAATCCATAAAAGGTATTCTTCTATCTATATACACGGGTCTTTTTCTGGTACACCTCAAAACCTTGAGGTTGTTCTACATATGATTCTTCTTCAAT
The DNA here is from genome assembly GCA_032191745.1 of Picea mariana. Classification (NCBI taxonomy): domain Eukaryota; kingdom Viridiplantae; phylum Streptophyta; class Pinopsida; order Pinales; family Pinaceae; genus Picea; species Picea mariana. Next base: position 117,015 of record JASDQU010105702.1, on the reverse strand, counting down.
TAATCTGTTGAGAAGAATAGTCTTTACATTCATCTGATGTAAAATCCAACCCATGGATACTACAAGAGATATAATGGCTCAAGTAGAGGTATATTTGGTTACTGGAACAAGCGGTCATCGTATTCTTCTCCCTCTTTCTAGGAGAACCCTCCAGTTTTGAATCTCGCCTTGTATCTATCAATGCTTCCATTCGTAAGTCTTTTTCACAATTTCTCACATACATTATTCTTCATCACAACTTCCTTCCATTCCTTCTATTTGAATGCTTCTATTGGGTTCAAAACATGTTGTTAGTCTTATGATTCTTGGTATAATAATTGGTTCAATTGGTTGTTCTGACTTTTCTTTGTTTCTTCAAATCTTCATGTTCTTCCTCATGTTCAATTTTGGAGTCCATGGAATCTTCTATAGATTCTATTCCCTTCCTTTCTGAAGGCTCCAACTTCTTATTTTCATCATAGGAACATAAATGTAGATAGACAACCAAGGATATTCAGGTCTTCTTTTCAAAGAAGACTTCTTCTAGAGTTAAACTGAACACATGATGCTTATCATGGTTGCTACTTATAATGAATAACATGGACATATACTTCATAGTATTCACGGGTTAATTAATGGATCACATCATTGAGGATAAGCTCCCTCCTAATCCCAGCTTCATGCCTAAATGAGAAATATGCATGCTCTTCTTTTGGAATTCTTCAATCAAATCCCTCCATCTGAGAGAATCCATACTTCCATCTGCATCCTTCTTCCTATCTATAAAGTCTCACAAGTCTATTCTAGTTTCCTCTTGATTACTGACTTCTTTCTGGTCTAACTCCTTTCGGATCTCTTCAAGTTTGGTTCTGATTGTGGTCCATCTAGCAATTGTTACTTATATACAATTTTAATAGCTTCCACAGGGATTGTCACCAAAGGTAGTCAATGTACTTCATCCTTTTCAAATACATTACTAGTATTCGTTGTAATGGAAATACTTTTCTTTTTCTTTTCCCATAGGTATTGTTTCATTGACACTGACCATCTTATCTTCTAAGAAATAGATACACATGATATGTATGTAAACATGGTATGTACAAGGACTATGTTATAGAAGAACATTGTTATAATGCCTAGTATAAGAAGTCTGCTTCATCATACTTGACTTTCTTTTAGGGTTCCTTTTCTTTGGAAAATGTTTCTTCATGTGTTTCCTTCCTTTTCTTTATCTCAGGACACTAGTTCCTGTAGTGACCATATTTTCGACAGTTGAAGCATTGTATTTTTGACATATCCTTTTCTTGATTTGGTTTCTTCCTTGAACCAAACTTCTTCTTACTCCTGAATTTCTTGAACTTTGTTATGTAGGCTTGATCATCATATTTCTTTTGGGATTTCTCTTTTGTGTTAATCCTCGATTCTTCTTGTGAAAAACAAGTCCAAAGTTCTTCAAATGTGGGATACTTCGTTCTTGTTTTCATGCTCACAGAAAATGCATCCCATGTCTTGGGAAGACCATTAAGTACTATATTTACTAGTTCCTTTTCTGAAATGATTTCCTCAATAGCTTGTAGTTTATATCTTAACTACGATATTCTTACAAAGTATGTATGATGTTAGGCCATCATCATCATTCATTTCCCTATCACATAGCTCATTCTTCAGACTCATCACTTGTCTAATATTTCTGACTGAGAAGAAGTTAGTTAGGGCATCGTACATCTTCTTAGATGAGTCAAGATGAGAAATGTAGGGTATCAAATGGTCCTTTACATAGTCCACTATGATTCTCCTAGCATTGGTGTCATTGTCCATGAACTTCTCAATAACTGCAACAATCTAAGGTTCCTTCTCTTTTCCCACTTCAAACTGTGGTTATGTGATCTTTCCTTTCACGATATCCAACACTTTATTCTCGGAAAGGATGAGGTCAATCCTTGTCTTCCATGATCTGATGTTAGAAGCCCCTTCTAACTTGTTTTCTAAATTCATAGAGGAAGTCATGAATGCTTTGACTTGGTAAACTTTTAACTTTGACTTGGTCAACCTTTGACTTTGACCAAAAACTAAAAATTGAAAGCTTGGCTTGTTGAGAGTACTAGGAAGTGAGCTAGTCTAGGGCACACTAGGTTATCTAGGAATTAAGTCAATCACTTCACTTAAGGTGCATCAAGACGAGGGTTAGGGTTTTTTTGCTGCAACAAAACTTTGACTGCAACTGAGCAAATCCTCCCAATCTACCTTCCAGTGGTTATATTTTCTAATGATAGTGTGGGACCATAACCTATTAGAAATAATAGGTGTGCTCGTTTCACCACAGACAATATAGCAATATTGTCACCCAACCATAGGCACAAAGTTCACCCCTAAGCACCTTATCCTTGTCAGATAGAATAATTCTGGAAGCAAACCCTAGAACCAATAGCCAACCAAGGTAGCATCCCTCTCTCCAAAGCTAGCATACCAAGAAGAGAGTCCAAACCATAACCAAGGTAGAAAGTCCAAACCATAACCAAATACCAATTTACTACTGCAACAACTGCAGCTCTCCTCCAGTCATGCGCACCACTTGTCATTATGCAGTCATGAGAGTGAGAGAGTCAAATGAGCTCTAGTGCCCTCTTATTTATAGTTCGCCAAGTGACCTAACTAGGTCAACTTCTACTTCTGGAGGATAATAATTTAATATAAATTATTTTCTTGAGTCAACTTGTCTTCTAAGGTTATTTCCTAACCTTCTAGGGTTTCTCTTGCTTCCCGAAATATTCTAGACTCATCCAAGGTTACGTGTAGAGGTTAATAACTCTCGCAGCTACCTTAATATCAATAGGATCAGCTTAAGCAAGCCAAGTACCTTTATGAGAAGAGGATCTCATGGAGGTAGTTGAAAGGATATTTCCAAGAGAAACATTTATCCAAGCATTATTATGAAAGAAAGATGAAAGAGTTCTTTTAAATCAAGTTGTGGACCATAAAATGGAGGAATATGAGAAGAGGTTCTTTGAATTGTTGAAGTATGTTGACTTCATCAAGGATGAGAAGGCCAAAATCCAAACTTTTGCAAGTAGGTTAACCTCATTTTATAGTGATGATATTTAATATGACAACCCCAAGACTTTGGAAGAAACCATAAGGAGAGAAAGACATATTTATGAGCAAAGAAAAGGAAATCCATTTTTCCAAAGGACTTGGAATGACAAGATGAAAAGGAAAAAGGATAAAAGGAGGAAAGGTTTTAATCCACCATGTTTTAGGAACAGTTCCAAAGAAAATAAGTAAGGTCAGTCAGCCAAAAATGAGTACAAGATGATAGATTCATTTGCGAAAAGGCCAAGGAAGAAACCTGTTCAATGTACGTTGGGGATGTGAGGCAAATCACTTATATAGGGATTACCCTCATAAAGGAGAACGAATGAGGATTGTCCAAAAAATTTAGGGGGATGAAACAGTGGAAGACATGGGAGGAAGCATTCCAAGGACTTATTCATCCTTGGATAAAAAGAAAGCAAAATATCAATCCCCCGAGATCGAAGTGGAAGGTAAGATTGACAACCATCCCATAGCAATTTTGATTGATTCTGGAGCTAGACATAGTTACATAAATGCTAACATTGTTGAAAGATTTCAATTTTAAAGAAGTAAGCATAAGAAGAATTGGTTAGTTCATTTAGCCATGGGGGCTAAGAGGAAAATCAATGAGTTGGTTAAAGATTTTCAGATAGACATGAATGGACTTAGAAAAAAGGTAGATGTAAACATCATACCGTTGGGTTCATACGATTGTCTAATTGGAATGGATTGGTTAGAAAAACGCCATGTTATCCTATATTGCTACAACAATACAATCACATGTCTTGATGAAGAAGGGAAGCAAGGAAAGATTCAAGGAATTCCAATATTTGTAGTTGTTAGAGAGATTTCAGCTCTGCAGCTAAAAAAGACTTTTAGGAAGGGATGTCAGATTTTTGTAGCCCATATGGAAGAGACACCTAAAGATAAAGTGATGAGAATTGAAGACCATCTAGTATTGAGGGATTTTGAATATGATTTTATAGAAATACCAGGATTTCCACAAAAAGAGGCATTGATTTCTCTATTGATTTGGTGACAGGGGTTGCCCTAGTGTCCAAGACACCATACAAAATGGGTACACCAAAATTGAATGAGCTGCAGATGTAGCTTGAAGAGTTGTTAAAGAAGGGGAATATACACCCAAGTGTGTCACCTTTGGGAGCCCCAGTTCTTTTTGTAAAGAAGAAAGATGGAACTCTAAGGTTGTGTATTGATTCCAAACAACTAAATAAGGTCACCATAAAGAACAATTATCTTTTTCTAAGAATTGATGATTTGTTTGATTAGATAAAAGGTGCAAGAATATTTTCGAAGATTGACTTGAGATCAGGCTATCATTAAGGATAAAATAACAAGACATCAGTAAGACAACATTCAGGACAAGATATGGGCATTATGAATTCACAATAGTACAATTTTTACTATCAAATTCCCCAACAATATTTATGTGTGTGATGAATGTAGTGTTCAGGGAGTACCTAGAAAAGTTTGTGATTGTGTTCCTAGATGGCATACTTATCTAATCTAAGTCAGAACAAGAACATGAGTAGTATTTTAGAATGGTGTTGCAATTTTTAAGAGATCATAAATTGTATTCTAAGCTAAGTAAGTGCATCTTTAATCAAAAGAAGATTCACTACATGCAGCATATAATTTTAGCAATAGGGATAGAAGTGGATCCTGAGAAGATAGAGGCCATTAGAGGATGGACAACACCGAAGAATGTGACATAGATAAGATCATTCATGTTTCTTTCCAGTTATTACCAAAGATTCATAAAAGGGTTCTCAAAGATTGCAAGTCCAATCACTTGTTTGTAAAAGGAGTGAAGTTCGAGTGGACTTCCAAGTGTGAAGAAATCTTTCAACATTTGAAGAAAATATTGACAAGTGCACCAATCTTGAAGATCACAGATCCAAATGAAGATTGTTTTGTGTGCAATGATGTGTTCAAGGAAGGGCCAAGTGGAGTTCTTAGTCAAAAGGATCATGTGGTATGCTATGAGTCTAGAAAATTAAAAGAGCATGAAAGGAATTATGCTACCCATGTTCTAGAGTGAGTAGCAATTGTACATGCATTAAAAATGTGGAGGCATTACCTCATGGGTAAGAAATTTGAGCTAAGGACATACCAATGTGGTATGAAACATTTGTTTGGACAACCAACACTAAATGCTAGACAAACTAGATGGTTGGAATTTCTGATTGAATATGACTTCAAAATTAAGCATATAAAGGGAAAGGAAAATCAAGTGGTCAATGCACTCAACAGGAGAGCTCATGAAGTGCATATTGCAGCCATCATCATGTACAATATTGATTTAAAATAAAAAATTGTTGCAGAAACAATTTCATATCATAATTGTTTAAAAATAAAAGAGACATTACAACAAGGTAGTTTTCAACAGATATTTAATTCTTATGAGGTGAAACAAGATGGAATTCTCATGTACAAAGGTAGGGTATATGTGTCCAGTTCCAATGAGCTGGAAAATGTAGTTCCGAAGGAAATTCATAATGTGCCATATGCCAGGCACCCAGGATATTAGAAGACAATCGTAGCTACGAGAAGCCAATACTTTTGGTTGGGAACGAAGAAGGAAGTGGCTAATTACATAGTTGGATGTCTAGAATGACAAAAGGTAAAGAAAAATAATAGACATCCAATAGGTTTTCTATAGCCATTACCCATTCTAGAATGGAAGTGGGAAGTTGTCACAGAGGATTTTATTACAAAGCTTCCTAGAACAGTGAAGCAACATGATTCCATCATGGTGGTAGTGGATAAATTGACTAAAGAAACAAATTTTATTATGGTAAAGACTACACAAAAGGCAACAAATATTGTAGAAATATATGTGAAATAAGTTTCTAGGCTACATGGAGTGCCTAAGGAAATAGTTTCAAATAGAGATCCAAAATTCACATCCAATTTTTGGAAAGGTTTGCTCAAGGGATTTGGAACAAATTTAAATCTTAGTACAATGTATCATCCAGAGTCAGATGGGAAAGCAGAGAGGAATAAAAATATAGTTGGGGAAATGCTTAGAATGTATGTAATGGATCAACCACCAAAGTGGGAATATTATATTCATTTATTGAGTTTTACATACAATAATGGGTATTAGGCCTCATTGAAAATGAGTCCATTTGAAGCATTATATGGAATAAAATGTAACACACCAATGAGTTGGGATAATCCAGTAGATAGAGAAGTTTTTGGGCTGGAATTTTTAAAATAAATGGAAGAGAAGATGACAAGGATAAAGCAAAATTGAAATGCTAACCGGGATAGGAAGAAAATATATGTAGAAAAAAATAGTGTTTAGAGATCTTAAATTGGGCGAAGATGTGTTTTTAAAAGTGAAGGAAAAGAGAATTTTGATAAGACTAGGAAGTTAACACAACTTGGTGTTAATATTATGGTAGCTGCGGGAGGTATTAACCTTCACGTGTAACCTTTGACGAGACTAGAATATTCCAAGAAGAAAGAGAAACCCTAAAACGTTGGATAATAACCCTAGGAGACAAGTCATATCAAGAGAATATTTAATATTGAGTTATTAGCCTCAATAAAGAGAAGTAGTCCCAATCAAGTGAGATAGAGTAGTATAAATAGAGGACGCTAGAGCTCATGGTGGGCCAAAGTAGCTCCCAACATGACAAGTGTCAAGTTGGGAACATGCATACATATAGTTTGGAATTAATTCATTTTCTATCAGGGGGGTCATCCATTCGATCATTCCATCATCACTCACACACTCATTGAGCTATCCTCTGTACCTTCATGTCACTGTACCTGAACCTGTATCCATACCCATACCTATTTGTGTAGCTGGTTAGCTTGGGAGATGGACTGAAGAAGCAGGTTGTCAGACCCATGGGATATTAAAGAGGCGAGTTGTCAGGCCCGTGAGAAATCTCTCTAGGTGAGAGAATTCTTGGGAATTGATTTCCTGAAGGTGATAAACTGTAACTATAGGACTCTGAGACTTTCTGTATGGCTTGTTGCTGAATCCCAGAAAGGAAGTGTGGCAGCTGAAGGACTATTGAGTAGAGAAGGGGCACACTTCCTAGGGTGGGATAGGCATGTGGGGAATGAGGGACTGTAGGCTGTTAGTTTGATTCAGAACCTATGACAGAGTATTTCCTGTTGTCTGAGATAGTCAGCCTGGTTAGGAATCCCTTTACTCGGGTGGAGTTTAGTCCTAGCTCAGGGGTGACCCAATATTGAGAGTGATGAGCAGTGTGATCTAATGATAGGAGTTTCATGGAAGTTTTGCACACAGTTGGTGATATTCTTACCAAGATAAGTGTCAATTGTGTGATAAATTTACATGTTGCATTATTATTTATGTGTTTATTTTTATGGTTGTATCCTATGTGTGGTTATAATTGTCTTTATATTTATGGGTATTGCCTGTATATGTTGCATGTATATGTTTATTGTTATTTTAGTATGAATCCGTGCTTTTACAGAATGTATTTCCCTGTTTACGTTTTATATAGAAAGTTCCATAAGAGTTCTGTGTGTATATGTTTTAATTACATGCAGTTCGAAAAATTTATGTGGCATAGCTCAGTTGGATGCTGGGTATGTTATAGTATGTTGAGCAAAAAATAAAAGCATTTTTTGGAGTAGCATGGCTTGGCATGGGTGGCAGGGGATGTTACAATATGGTAACACAACTTCAGTTTTCAACACTGAGCCTAGATGGGTCGAGAAAGTTGATTTGAAGAGAACTTTTATAGAGGATTGATTTCAAAGTGGCCAAAATTCAAGTTATAGAGCATCCATGGTAAAAAGTAATAGGAATTGCATGGAATTGGAAAAAATCCCCAATTTCTATTGTTTAATTCATGGGAAAATTAAGAAATTTGGCCATGCGGTGAGATATTCTTGATTTAATATATGTTCTAGCAAATTCATACCTAGAATTTGTCAAATTTGAGGTTACAGTGAAGCCATGATAGATGGAACACGATTAGTAATTAAAATTCTCAATTCGTGAATTGAGTTTAGGAAAAATTCGTTCCAGAAATGTCAACCCACAACGATTTCTTGTTGCATAGGTTGAACTAGTTTTATTGGGGTGAAATTGAACAAATTTCATAGTTGCAGAATGTCTATGGTAAATTGGGGAAAATTTAGGAAAAAAGCCCCAATTTTTGCAGCATAATTCACAAGGAATTGATGCACATAAAAAAACAAATGAATGTGCGCAAGAGGGAGCACTAAAAATGCATGATACGCAGTGAAAATCTTGTGATATGAAAAATATTGGCGTGCGGGTGTGCGCGTTAAATTTGGGCATTGTGTGGAAAAATATTGTCATGCGGGTGTGCGCGCTAAAATTGGGTGTTGCATAGAAAAATATTGGCATGTGGGTGCGTGTACTAAAATTGGGTGTTGCATGGAAAAATATTGGTGTGCGGGTGCGCGCACTAAAATTGGGCGATGCACGGAAAAATATTGTCGTGTGGGTGCGCACACTAAATTTATCATTGCATGGTGCAGATTGAGTGATGCATGCGTAATATTGGTGCGCAATGTGCACATGCATAATAATGGCATGTGTGGTGTGCACAGTATTGGCAGAGTGCAGAAAACATTTTTTGGTGCATGCGCAATGTGGGTATATGTTGTCGCGCGACAGTTTAGTTAATGGTGCGAACAGATTATTGGTGCATGGTGGGGGCGTAATAAACTTTTGCATGGTGCAACACATAGACTGAAATGTGTGCATAATATTAGCTTGCGACACACAAAAAAAAAATTGTGCACAACTGGTAATAGTGCAAGAACCAAAATTTAGCGCTGTGGATATTGGTGCCTGACACAAAAGTAGTGCGCACCAGTTATTGGCGCGACAAAGAAGTGATGCACAGTGGTTATGGGTGCACAGAGAATGATTTACCTTTTGGTGTTCTTGCACATGCTAAATATGGGTGTACAGGTTGAAATTTGTGCGTTCGAAGTCGTTTGGAGGGTGAACAACAATGGAAAACTAGTGAATTTCCACAACATTTTATATTGTTTGAATGCCATCTTTTTGCAGCATGTTTTTGAGGCCATTAACAATATTTTTAGGTACTTAAAAACCACAAGAACAGAGTATACAGAGTCTACAAAGGTACACTCTATCTATACATCTCAAATAGAAGAGTTCAGAGAGATATTTCTAATGGTGTAAACCGTTTGTCAAACAGAGCTTTTATGAGAAAGTTACAACACAAACAATGGAGGGTAAATTTTAAGACCCAATTAGCTTCGAAGAGCCATAACTTTCTACTCCAGAATTAGATTGAAGCGCAGGAGTAGTCAATGGAAAGATATTGAACCATATAAGACATTCCTAGAGTTGAATTAATTTTCTGGGCATGCTAAAAATTTAATATGGAAAAGAAGTTACCTGTACCATTCCAGACCAAAAACATGAATTGGCCTAAAACTTCAGCAGGCTATAACTAGCAGCCCAGAACCCATAAACAGGTGAAACTTGGAAAGACTGTCCAAAATATGTCTATGAAGAAACCCAATTGAGTTCCTACAAAAAATCCAATGGAGTAGGTGCAAAAATGCATAATTACAGCGCATAGTTGCGCCAAGTTGAAGTGTGAACATAAAAATTAATGGGCAATTTCCAAATAACCATAACTTTCTTCTCAAGAATCAGAATTGAGCATGGAAGCAAGTGTTGGAAAGGTCTTGGACCGTATAATAAAAATATTCATCCATAATGTTGATTCGGGCATTTAATTTTTCAGGAAATCAGAAGAAATAATTTTGATATATTATTGAACCAGAATGGTTCATATTTTCATGAAATTGTTGAGTCAGTTAACCTGACAAAGTTTTGTTGGATGCACATTTTGTGGAGTTAACAACAACTAGATTAGATCAGGATCAACACATAGTCTATAGAAATGGAATATGCACATGGGACTTACAACCAGGGAGATGAAATCATAGGGATAGATGTTCATTTGGGCATTGAAGGAACAAACTCCAATGGACATGGAGAAGGAAGGGATGAAAACATGAAAATGGTAGAGACCACTAAAACTTTGTAGAAGGATGTCCAAAGCCATAAAGATGATAATGAAAAGCTTATGATAGCCAAGGAGTAGCAGGAGGAATTCAACATGAATT
>JASDQU010105702.1:77781-106759 GCA_032191745.1 Picea mariana | reverse complement strand
ATGGGACTTACAACCAGGGAGATGAAATCATAGGGATAGATGTTCATTTGGGCATTGAAGGAACAAACTCCAATGGACATGGAGAAGGAAGGGATGAAAACATGAAAATGGTAGAGACCACTAAAACTTTGTAGAAGGATGTCCAAAGCCATAAAAATGATAATGAAAAGATTATGATAGCCAAGGAGTAGCAGGAGGACTTCAACATGAATTTAATGCAGATCTTGAATAGAATAGAAAATAAATTGGATAAGGAGAGTGGCTCAAGAAAATTTGGAAGTCACATGTCTCCTGATGAGAAAATATGAACAAGAAGTGTTAGCAGACATCACCATCACTCCCCAAGGAATTCCAATAAGAGGGAACACAACAGATCAAGTCCATCCCCTGTCAATAATAATAATAGGTCTGGGGTGGATGATATACGAGGAGAAATGAACAAAATCAAACCTCCTACATTTGATGGTGAGCACAAGAAGGATGAACATGCAGAGACATGGTTGTTGGGCATGAGAAAGTATTTTCAATTGCATAATTATTATTCTTATGAAGAAGGAATAATTTCCATCTACCAGCTCAAGGGAAAGGCATCCATGTGGTGGGATCAACTTGTGCAGGTGCATCACATTAAAGAGAAAAGTGTTACTTGGAGGGAATTCAAAAAGTATTTTGAGAGCAAATACTTGACTAAGAGATCCTATGACAAGAAAATGAAAGAGTTCTTTGAACTCAAGCTTGGGAGTATGACCATAGATAAATATGAAAGAAGGTTTTTAGAACTACTGAAGTATGTCTCTTTCATCAAGGATGAGATAGTTAAGATTCAGAGGTATTTGAGTGGATTTCCATCATTCATCAGTGACAAAATATAGTATGATGATCCCAAGACATTGGAGGAGACCATAAGGTGAGCTAAATGCCTATAGGATCAGCAGAAAGAAAGGCCAACTTTCCAAAAATCTTGGGAATACAAAAAGCAAATCGAGATGGATCAGAGGAAGAAGGGATCTAAGCCACCATTCCTTAGAAATAATCCTCAGGGGAAACCAACTTCTAGATAACCCAGAATGAATGAGATAAGGGTTCAAAGGCCAAGGCAACCACTTATTCATTGTTGGGGTTGCAAAAGAGATCATATGTTCATACATTTTCCTCACATAAGTGAAAAAGTGAGGATTGTTCACAATGTACAAAAAGTTGAAATAGTGGAGGACATGGGTAGAAATGTACCAAGGATCTATGTGAACCTGGACAACAAGCAAGTAGAGTATCAGTCACATATGATTGAAGTGGAAGGTATGATTAACAACCAAACTATTGCTATTCTAATTGATTCAGGAGCTAGTAATAGTTATATAGATCCTAAGATGGTGGAAAGTTTGCATGTGCCAAGAAGAAAGCATGGAAAATCTTGGTTGGTGTATCTGGCTACTGGAGCCAAAATAAAAGTTAATGAGATGGTTAAGTCATGTCTTATGGACATGAATGGACTCAACATCAGGGAATATTTGAACACCTTGCCTTTAGGTTACTATGATTGTCTAATTGGGATGGATTGGTTGGAACAACATCATGCTATCCTAGACTGTCATAACAAGGAATTTACTTGCTTGGATGAGGAAGGGAACCTAAGGAAAGTGCAGGGAAATCCCAAGGAAGTAACCATCAGAGAAATTTCAGCATTGCAGCTGAAGAAATGTTACAGAAAAGGGTGTCAAATTTTTGCAGCTCATATTGAAGAGACACCTAAAGATAAGATGCCAAATTTGGAAGATCATGTAGTCCTGGAAGATTTTGAAGATGTGTTCAAGGAGGTACCAGGACTACCCCCAAAGAGAGATATTGATTTCTCTATAAATTTAATGCCTGGAGCAGCTCCTGTGTCAAAGACTCCTTATAGAATGAGTACACAAGAGTTGAAGGATTTTCAAATGCACCTTGAAGAAATTCTGAAGAAGGGGTATATACACCCAAGTGTGTCACCCTGGGGTGCCCCAGTCTTGTTCGTGAAGAATAAATATGGGACATTAATATTGTGCATTAATTTCAGACAGTTGAATAAAGTGATTGTAAAGAACAAGTATCCTCTGCCAAGGATTGATGATCTCTTTGATCAATTAAAGGATGCAAAGATAATTTCAAAGATAGATCTCAGGTTAGGACACCATCAAGTAAGGATTAAGGAGGAAGATATTAGCAAGACCACCTTCAGGACAAGGTATGGTCATTATGAGTTCACAGTGGTGCCATTTGGGTTGTCAAATGCACCAGATGCTTTCATGTGCTTAATGAATGGTGTTTTCCGAGAATATTTAGACAAGTTTGTCATTGTCTTTTTGGATGACATCCTTGTATATTCCAAGTCAGAAGAAGAGCATGAGCATCATTTGAGGATGGTATTACAAGTATTAAGGGAGCATCAGTTGTATGCAAAATTTAGCAAGTGCTCATTTTATCATAAACAAATTCATTATTTGGAACATATCATTTCAAAGGACAGGATAATAGTGGATCCTGAGAAGATATAAGACATTAGAGAATGGTCAGTGCCAAAGAATGTGACAGAGGTTAGATCATTCATGGGCCTTGCAGACTACTATAGGAGATTCATTGAAGGATTCTCGAAGATTGCACACCCAATCACTTCCTTACAAAAGAAGGGTGTGAAGTTTCAATGGACATTGGATTGTGAAAATAGTTTCCAACAATTGAAACAATTATTAACAAGTGCTCCAATACTAAGGATTGCAGACCCAAATGAAGACTTCATTGTATGCAGAGATGGATGTAAAGAAGGACTTGGTGGAGTCATCAGTCAAAATGGGTTTGTTATATGTTATGAATCAAGGAAGTTGAAGGAGCATGAAAGACACTATGCCACTCATGATTTGGAGTTGGAAACCATAGTGCATGCCTTGAGAAAATGGAGACACTACCTCATGGGGAAAAGGTTTGAGGTGAGGACAGACCATAATGGTCTAAATTATTTATTTGATCATCTAAATGTTAGGCAAAGCAGATGGTTAGAATTTCTCAGTGAATATGACTTTGATATAAAGAATATCAAGGGGGAAAGAGAACAAAGTGGTTGATGCACTCAACAGAAGAGTGCATGAACTGCATGCTATAGCCATTAGCATGTGCCAATCAGATTTGAAACACATAATTTTGGAGGCTGCAAAATTAGATTTTCAATACAAGGAATTAGTGGAAAAATTACAGCACAGTAATTTGCAGCAGAAAATTGAAGAATACAAGCTAGATAAAGATGAAATTCTCATGTATAGGGGAAGAATTTATGTACCAAATTCCCATGAATCGAAAAGTATGATATTGAAATAAATTCATAATGTACCTTATGCTGGGCACCCAGGTTATCAGAAAACTATTGCAGTTGTCAAGAGCCAATATTATTGGCCAGGAATGAAGAAAAAAGTTCTTGATTTTATTGCCAAATGTTTGGAATGTCAAAAGGTAAAGGCTGAGCATAGACACCTAGTTGGTTTGCTACATCCATTACTCATTCCTGAGTGGAAATGGGAAGTTTTAACCATGGATTTTATCACCAAACTTCCTAGAACAAACAAGCACATGATTATATCATGGTAGTGGTGGATAAGCTTACTAAAGCTACCCATTTTATTCTAGTTAAGCTCACTCACAAGGCAGCCAACATTGTTGATATTTATATGAGAGAAATTTCTCAATTAAATGGCATACCCAAGACAATTGTGTCTGAAAGAAATCCAAAATTTACCTCAAATATTTGGAAGGGATTATTTAATGGATTTGGAACAAAATTGAATTTTAGTACAACTTATCATCTAGAATCATATGGACAAACAGAGAGGGTGAATCAAGTGATTGAGGATATATTGAGGATGTATGTAATGGATAAACCATCAAAATGGGAAGAATGCCTACACTTAGTAGAGTTTTCTTATAACAATGGGTACCAAACATATCTAAAGATGAGCCCATTTGAGTCACTTTATGGAAGAAAGAGCAACACACCGGTAAGATGGGATAACTCAACAGATAGAGAAACGGTTGGGATAGATTTACTTAGGGAAATGGAGGAACAAATGTTTAAAATAAAACAAAATTTAAAGGCTTCCCAAGACAAGAAGAAAAGCTATGCTGATAAGGGCAGAAATCAGATGGAATTTAAAGTTGGGGACCATGTATTCTTGAAAGTGAAGGCCAACAAAAGTTCCCTGAAGTTGGGAAATTGTTCAAAGTTGGTAGCTCGCTATTGTGGGCCGTTTGAAATCCTAAAGAGGATTGGTCCAATATATTATATGATTTCATTACCTGCATCTATGTCTGTTAATAATGTATTCCATGTATCAATGCTCATGAAATATATACCTAATGCTAATCATGTTATTGATTGGAATGTGACTCGGGTGGAGAAAGAAGGCACTTTCCAAGTGAATCCGGTACACATTCTGGACCAGAAAATCAAATAGCTATGGAATTGAGCCATAGGGCTTCTAAAGGTCCAATGGACCTGATACGGTCCTGAGGATGCTACTTGGGAGCATGAGGATGCAATGATGGCAGAATACCCACATCTTTTTTAGGATTTCTGAAAATTTTGTTGTATATGTGTAAATAATGCACTGAGGACATTGCATAAATAAGGGGAGGGGGTTGTAATACCCCTAGGCCAAAACCAATTGTAAATGTAAAATGAAAATGTACTTAAGCTGGTGATTTGTTTGATATCATTTTTGTATGCACCTTTCATGGCATAGTGCGTGCATGTATTGCGTAGTAATATTATGAAGTGTGCACATTCTAGGGTACCGCGTGCAACAACTTAAGTGCGTGCTATTTTGAGGCCAGGGAGCCTTTGTGCATATGTTGTGTTTTATAGGTTGGTGAGCCAGTTATTATAATCTAGAAGGATTATGTTTGTACTAGGCCAGAAAGCCTAGATGTTAAAGGCTAGTGCACCTATTTTTGTATATGTCTCATCATTAATATAAAATACATCATTGTTATAACCCTAATTTGCACCAGACATGATTACTTGGCATCGGGCCATCTCATATTCCTTCTTTTCCAAGCCACTACTGAACAACTCTTCTTAAAAACACCTTTTTTAAAGGCACACGCACCTTGCTCCATTATTGCATGCGTGTACACGCTAGCTGACTCACTACAACCCGTGCGTACCTACAAAAGCATGAAAAATGGAAAGTTGTTGACGGAACACACAGTTTTGGGTAAGTTAACTAAGCCTTTTGACCATGCGTAATCGGTCACTCGACCAAATACCTAGCTCTTTCTAGCCTATAAAAGAAGGGGTAGGGGTCCCATGTGAAAGGAGGAAAAACATAGTAAATAAACTCTACCCAAATTAGTACTCCCCTTTCCTCAACCTTTTGCAGCTATTGTGTGAAGAAGAAACATATGCAAAAGCAGTTGGAGCACAGTTGAAGAGAAGCCCAGGACCAGATTCGAGGAGCAGTGGTCGATCTCACTATTGTAAGGTATTCTTGTGATATTAATAAAAGAAGTACTTTTCCCGTCCTGCCATATGAGGTTTTCATTGTTTGAATATTAATTATATGTTGATTAAATCTCTAACCCATTAGTTCATAGATCAAATGCATGTGGAGTTCTTTGTTTGTCTTTTGTGAATGTAGGTTAGCATTGGGAGGAGAGTTGTAGTCAAAGAGTGACCAAGCGTGAAAAGGGATCAAAATCAAGGACATAAAATAAGGTACGTCAACTTGATCTTTTTAACCTTATATTTGCATATGAATAATGGGGTTTAGGCATGGGATGATGGTAAAAAGTAGGAAGATTTAGGTCATTTCTGCATGCATGATAAAACCCTTAGTGCTAGTTCGTAGGAGGGATTTCCCACCCACAAAAAAATTGGCGACCATACTAGGGAATCTCTAGGGTTTTCTAGGGATACTTTTTGGGTATTTTTAAATTGGTTCCATTAGATTTTTTCTGAGTTTCTGCAAGATTCTGAGCTAGTAGGGATTCTGGTCTTCCATACCACTACTCCCTGCTTTCTTTGCTTGGCTGCAATTTATTTTATGGAAGTCATAGAGGTACACACAGCCTGTATAAGGCCTGCATGCGTGTACCTATGCCCTACCTTCACACAGCCTGCGTGCACATGCTAGATGATGAAGTGTCAGTCGCGTGTCTGAGTTTGTATTTTTTTTTAGAGAGGTAGTCATCCTCTCCCCTATCAGAAGTGATCCTTCTCAAGGGTTTTCTGGATCTCATTCTGGTCTCTGTTTTTTCAATTTGTATCTTAGGTACCACCTTAGATTGGTTTTGTTATATGAAATTTTCCTTGAATTTTTTTTCTTTTCTGTCAAAGTAAGTCTCTGAGTCTTCAAGGGACCCTGGTTCTTAATACCATTAGTCTCTACCAGTGTTTGATTTCTTTTTTTTCATTTTTGAAGAATTGTAGAGGTACACACAGCCTGTATAAGGCCTACATGCATGTATACATGCTTTGAACCTACACAACTCACGTGCACACGCTGGTTGTTGAACTGTCAGCAGTGTGCCTGTTGAGAAAATTTTTGTTTAAGGAGAGGTAGTCGTCCTCTTCCTTATCAAGAGTTATACCTCTCAGGGATTCCCTTGATTTAATCTTGGTCTTTGTCATAGCAGTCGACAACTTAGGTCTGATTACAACAATAGCTTTCTTTTTCATTAAAAAGTTTTCCTCAAATTTTTCTTTCATAGGGTTTTTAGACAAGTGTGAGAGTTTCCTTTCATCAGCTTGTGTGTTATTGTCAGTAACTATTTTCAATCTGTGCTTAGTCTAGAATTTTTCTTGGTCTTTACTTGTCGTCATTTTTCCTTTTCTCTTTGCGAGCATTAAACAAAAAAAAAAAATCTTTTATTTCTTAGTTAAGTAGTTCTTGGTTTTCATTAGTAATCAGGAAAAGTTTTTCTTTCATAAGTTCTTATCTATTTACTTAGGAAAATAAGTATCTCGTAGTCGAGCGAAATCTTGTTTTGAGTTTGTTTTTCAAAGATCTTAGGAAAAATTTAGTTTGAAAAGTTGGTTAAAAAATTTTAAAAATGCAAATCTGAATTTGTCAAGAAGAAGTTATTCTTTTTCCATATTTTTGTTTATCTTTTCTTTCGTCTCTCAAAACATCACTAGTTTCACTTTCATAACCTTTGACTTAAGACAAGCCATAAAAAATTAATGATTACTTAAAATCAACTAGAATTTATGTTTGTAGGGTCCATCAACTAGTCTAGGCTAGAGTCTTGATTTAGGTTGGAGAGGAAACTCTTCAAGGCTGCAAAACATACATAAGAGTCTGTGCTAGGGAGTGTTAAAATTCTAGTATCGTGAAATTTATCTGGGACCCCCCTCTATCACAGGGGATAAACACGAGTTCGAGTGCAGAAAAGTAGTGGAGATAACCCCTCCAAAGCCAAACCAAACGTAGTGGGGAATGCATATAGAGGACTTGTGTTGGGAATCCATCGATAGCATTTGCCATGGAGCTTCGTGGGTCTCGAATCCATTCAAGTTCCTCAGTTGTCTTCTGGAACACTTTATTTCGATACCTTTGATAGGTTTTGGGCTTGATACCCTGCGCATTGCGGTCCACCCGATTGTCGACTGTACCCGCCTGGTGATTGTTCACGTGCTGGCAACCTAGTTTCCATTATTTTAGGCACTTACACAGGTGACTGTGGGGGTATACCACGGTACCTAGGATAGACATCGGGCCATGCCTTGCAGAGTATACCTGGAGGGTGCTTCCATATTCGAGTTGCACTTGCACCGGTAAGTTGCTCTAGTGTTAGTTGTTGTAACTGTTCTTCACACTAATTTAGTGATTGCTTGTTTTATCTCGTAGGGACTTTTTCTAGTGTGTGTTGTTTTTTTGAACGAATAGAAAGACCTAATGTGCCTTTTATCTTCTCACACAATGGAGGATCACGAGCTCCACCGGTCATGAAGGCTTCTTGGCCTTCCACCGGTTACACTAGAGCCACCCCCGCCACCACTAAGGCGAAAGCTAGACCAACAAGGGTATTTTGAAGTGACTGGGTCATAGGAAACTGTGCCCGGCCAACATCTGGAGGAACCAACCATTTCATACCTTGGAGCAAAAGCTCTTAGTCCATCCAAAACTCCAACCACTAATCTTTCGATGCCCATCATCGTATAGACTTATCCTTACGAGTGCTAGACAATGTCACATGCAACAATGGAAACAAACACTGCCACTTCTTCCGGGAATTGTCTTGTTCCCACTACAACTGTCACCACAGGGGGTGTTCCACCTCCTAACCCACTATCGCCAGTCTGAGCCACCATGGTATCAACTGCCTCTACCTCAAGAAGTGGTTTGATCCCATATTTGGTAGTGGCCACTGCTCCTTTCACACAGAGTGCAATAGGCCCTCTGTTCTCATACATGATGCCTAGCTCAGGTACAAGCCCTGTACTTTCCTACTCCAATTTACAGACTTTAGGTCTAGGGGTAGGGAGCTCTAATGATCCTCTGCCAGGACCCATGGGGGGCACTTAAGCTCCCTTTAATGCTTTCCCTTATGGAGGAGGTCATATACCTCCTTCATCCCCTTCACTAGGCAGTGCCCACCAGCATTCCGCCAGGCCAAACATAAACCATAGTTCATTTGGAGCAGGGAGTCAAGGACCACCTTCTCATAATATGTCGGTAGGTTTGACACCTATTTCTTTGTTCGGCATATTTGGTAATAACACTTTCTGGTTAGCTGCTTTCCTGACTAGGAGCAACCCCGGTTACGGACAACCTAATCCTATGCAGGGTACTATTCCTGCACAGGGGGAAAACCCAAGAACTTCTTCTGCACCAAAACCTTAGAATTCTTGGCAGGGATCAGTTCCCTCATCAGGAATGTCGATTGGGGGAAACTCCTTTCACAACCAATGGAACCCTGGGCAAGGCGCAGTACCTATGCCCATGGGATCAGCATGGGGCAACCCTTCCCAAAGTCCTCCGAATGTAATGCACGCCCAACCATCTACATCCCATTTGGGGAATCAGCCGATGATGTCTCCTCAAACATAGAATCTGTACGCTGGTCATGGCCATGGTTTTTACAAAAACCCTGGCTAGCAACCCAACTTTTCTTGGCAACCTAGTGCCATTCAAACTTCAGGCCCCTTTTTCCATAGTTATCACCAACAGACCAAACTATCTTTTTTGGGAACCTTGCATTTTCCATACTTAAAAAGGTTGTTTAATGACCCTATATGTCATGATCTGCATTGGCCCCCTATGCCGACAAAGTTTCCTTTGTTGATAAATGCTTAATAGGAAGCATACACTTGTCATTGATGGAAAGTATAGAAGCAAATATGGCATGAGTACAGGAAGAATGTAACAGACGGAAGAATGTAACAAACGGGCAACCATAAGTATTTTGGGAAGACGCTACAGATCAAGATCAATAAGTTCAAAAGAGATAGTGTAGAGGATTGTTGGCAGGTTTAACGGGAAAAGTGAGCTTGTCATTGATGGCAGGATTAGAGTGTGCATCGATGGAAAAACAGAAGCAACGTAAGCTCAAGAGAGATAGCATTCTCAGGATCTTAGGTGGATCTAAGGTCAAGGCCTTTGACACTTAGAAATTCTTCCAAGTCAGGAGGAGGCATAAGCTCGGGAGGAGCAACAACAGTGATCGTTGGATCACCAATCCTGAATTCCCAATGGTTGTTAAATCTGAATGTAGATAAGAAGAGCACACAGAAGAGGAGGACAAATCTCGGGTGTTATATCCGAGCGTGGGGTCCAACTGTCGTTGGATTCAGGAGAACTTGCACGTTCTTTAAAGTGCAAGGTGAAGCAGGCTCACAAAATCCCGAAATAAGGAGGACCGTCCATCTTTAGGCAGGAAACGTGGAAAAAGATCAGTATTTCGCTAACTGGAATGTCAAACAAATGAAATTCTCCAACCGTTCAACTCGTGAAGTTGCGAAATGCGAAACCCGGAAATAGTGATTCAGGCACAATGAAGGCTCATGAATTTGTGAAATAATCCTAGCGGTTGGATCAAGGTGTGATTTCGTCCATCAGATCTAGGAGGTGAATGTGGCAGACCACGTCAGAAAGGATAGGTGGAAGACTATGACATGTGGAATGATCAGACAATGACAAGTGTCAAGATGATTTGGCATTTCAAGCCACTGGAAATCATAATTCTAAGTGACACATGGCAGCCACTCAAGTCATGAAACATCATCAACTGACGCAAGAGTGACCTCACTCCGGAAGTCTTTGCTTTGGGATTTTTAGCTTCACCACTCCCCCAAAGTCCCGAAGGTTGAAGTTTTGGGGGTAGAGGATAGACATTCGATCACCAAGGATTGTGGACCGTTGATCAAGCATGAAGAAGGCCTGTGAAGTGTTGAAATCAAGACAAGATATGGACCGTTGGGTCCATAGGACACGTGGAAAATGATCATCATTTCGTTGACTGGAAAGTCAAAGGAATGGGGTTCCCTAACCTCTTGAATTCGTGATATGAGAAATCATGAAGCAATCTTAGCCGTAAATTCAAGGTTTGATCTAGACCGTTCATCTGACTCCATTTTGGAGTTTCAGATACCAGGATTTGGAGGAGTCAAGTGTCAAAACACTTCACCATAGGAATCTCGAATTAGCGAAATGCAAAATCATGAAATATTCCTAGCCGTCGGATCGAGGATTGATCTGGACCGTTGATCCGATTCCCTTTCGAAGTTTTGGATACTGGGAGATGGAGGGGTCAAGGTTTGACACCCTTCATCATAAGAATTCCAAAATCACGATATGAAAAATCACAAAGATATCTGGACCATCGAATCATCAGGGGTGTGGATCGTAGATTCACTCCATTTCGGAGTTTCGGATACCAGAACTTGGAGGTGTCAAGAACACTTCACCACAGGAACGTTGAATCCCTGAAATGCAAAATGTAGTTTCGAACTAGCCAGTGGTCACTGCCTTTGGTCACATTGGTGGAATATGGGGGAAGGACCTAGTGCAGACAAGCTCCTTTTCAGAGTTTCGGGGATCAGGACATGGAGTGTAACAAATATTTACCCCGGGGATCTTGAAATACCGAAATGCAAAATGGAAAAATAAACACAAGATCCCATGAAGTCAATCCAATGGTGCAAGTGAATTTGGGCATGATCGGAGGGCTAATGTTGCTCCTCCCAGTGTAACTGCTAGAAACCATTGATGGTATCTACCAGAGGATTGGAAGAGACCCGTGTGTGAACACCAGAGGAGCTGAAGGGTCTCCAAGCTTCTTCTAGTGAATGAAGACGATTCTTAGAGGGATTGATTGGTGGTTGAGCGTTGAAGTCTATAACTGAAACAGAAAGGGTAAGCTCAACTATGACAGAGAAGACGAAGAGTCTCAACTGCCATAGAGGTTGAGGAATCTTAGCATAACACCCAGTGATGTTGAACGCATGGGAAAAACGCCAGAGAAGCTGAAGAGTTACCATGATGATCAGGCGGAGCACTTGATATGTGGAGTAGATCGGTGCGGTGTGATCATGCAAAGGAATTGTGCACTTTGCATGCACAAGGTGCATAGAAACTATAAGTACATGGTACAGAGAAGAGATAAGGTTGTTGTTGTTGTTGGAGTTGTTGTGGTTGTTGTTGAGAGCGATTCAGGGATCAAGAAGGAGGTAGAGTACAACAGCTGAAAGTTACAGAAGAGGAATAGTGCTTATAGGCGAGATGGCACACAAATCATAAAAGGAAGAAGCATAGAAATCACAAGGAGGTGTGCAGCAAGACAATGAGACAGTGAAGAAAGGCTGAGGTGCTCCTACAGAGAAAAAAAGAGGATTAGAAATTGTAAGAAGATGTTGACAGAGAGACACTGATTTAGGAGAACAGAGCAGCATAGCAGAACAGTGATAAGCCTGGTAAGAAAATAATAAATATTGTATCAGTGTGATAAATTTATAGATGGTTCTCAGGAGGACTATTGTCCTCTGAAGTTCTAGTGGGTCCTTGAATGCAGGGAGCTATAGATTCCATCTAGTTGCAGCTAGAGAAACAAGGGTGGCAGGGTGGTGCAAGGGAGAACTATTGTTCTCTATTTTACAGGTTGGTGCCTGTATGATTGGAATTTGGTGCTTCCATCTAGTTGGTGTTGGAAACACTCACAGAGTTGGTGCAAGAGAAACCAGGGAGTTGGTGCTTCCTTCTAGTTGGTGCTAGAGAAACCAGGGAGTTGCTTCTAGAGAAACCAGAGAGTGGGTGCTCTCAGCAAGTGGCAACATGCAAAATTGAGGTTGAAACCTCATTATGAGTTGGTGCTCATATGTATGATAATGTAAAGAATGTAAATATTACTTATCATATAAAGAAAAAGAAGTTTTTACCCTTTATGGGTTTCCTCAAGAAATATTTGTCTCTGTGTATCTCATGTGTGTGACTAATGTTGAATATTCTATTACTTACTTCCATGCACTATTGTGAGTGTCATTAAGTGTTTCTATAAAGAGTTTAAAATAAGTATAATTGTTTAAGCACGGTAACAACTGATTCACCCACCCCCCCTCTCAGTTGTCCAACAACCTTCAGACATAACAAATTTCGAAGCCAAGCCTAACGAAGATCTAGGAGATCATGTGACTACCTTTCACCTTTGGTGCTCATCTAATTCTTTGAAAGACAACTCCGTCCAATTGCAATTGTTCCAACGCACTCTCATCGGGAGTGCTTCTAAATGGTATATTGAGCTCGACCACTCAAGATACTCTTCCTTCAATGAATTGGAAATGGCTTTCCTAAACCATTTCCAATTACTTGTGAGATACGACGTTGGTACAGAATTGCTGCCCAATTTAAAACAAACAAAAGAGGACCATATCTATGATCACATCCGAGAATGGAGATGTCGGAAGAGTTTGATTAAGGTGCCAGTCCCACCAACATTCCTACTTGAGTGGTTCCTTGATTCTTTGGTCCCACAGTTATCCAAATACATCGCAACGTCAGGAGTGTTTTCCGAAGAAGATGCAATCATGAGAGATCAACAGCTTGAGCTAATTTATTCTCAGTCTGGTCTACTGTAAGAAATCTTGCTAGATGCACGACGTTCCATACTTGATAAAACCAGGCAGAGAGTTGGACCACATGTCGATGGTATTGTTGGTTCAGTACAAAGAAAGGTCGCTAAAAAACTGACAAAAAAATTGTAGCAATTGTCTATATAGCACACAACAGCCAACCAGACTACGGTTCCGACTGATCCCCCTACCCAAACGTCGAATGTACACAATGTGCAATCAACAAATCCGAAGGCCACCCGACAGCCTAATGGAAAGAAGAAACAATGTAAGAAGGGTAAGGGGGATAAGAAACCCACTAATAATGCTGGCAGGGGCAACAGCCAAAAAAAGGAAGTCAAAGTATCCATGTAATCTGTGCGTGGAAGACCATCCGACTCACCAGTGCCCTCAGCTTGTAGAAGCCCAAAATTTATTTTCACGGCAGCATCCTGCTATGTTGACAAACACATTTCAACATGGGAAAAATATAACCCAAGCCTCTACAGGCACAGAAGGGGGTACTCAAAGACCCCCTCCGTCTTTGAGCAATCCTGCATCCGTGAATGTGTATATTATGAAAGGTGATGCCTATGTATCGACTATAGCACATGATTATAGCAAGCCAAGCACCTATGATAAAGGTAAAGAAAATGAAATCCCATCTCTTCCTCTCCAGATCAAGAAGACATTGGGAGAAACCATGACATGCATCCCAAAAGGTGCCTTCAAGAAAGCTTCTCACAACCCAAACGCAAGGGCCGCCCAAAACTACTCTATGGTGGAGGATTTGTCTCAAACCCCTTGCATGATGTCTGCTTTGGAGGTCCTCCAAAGCTTCCATTCCTAAAGGAAGGATATGTTAGCCACTTTAGGATCCACCGAGACTTGTAATCTAGGTACGATCATGCTTGATATGACTGACTTAAAACCTCGTCTCCCTTACCACGTAGCGTTCCAGATAGTAATGCCTTACACCACGAAAACTTTTACTCAGAACATTTTCCGTAGGGTAGTTGATGAGGGAAGCTCAACATGTGTCATGTCTTTGGCATGTTGGAATGCCATTAGACAGCCTGCTTTGCCTCCGTCACCTACTCTTCTTACCTCTTTCGACGGTCGTTCGTTCTGACCACATAGAATTATCCCTTCTTTTCCCATGTAGTTAGGAGGGAAAACCATGTGTGTCGAAGTTGAAGTGGTTGATGCATCTCTCGACTACAATAACTTGTTAGGGGGGACTTGGACCTATGCTATGCAAGAAGTAGTTGTAATATTTTCTAGGTCTTGTTGTTTCCACATGAGGGTCGGATCGTGACCATTGATCAATTGTTTTTCTCCCATTCTAACCCTTCATTAGGGGCATCCGCAGTCCCGATGATTGATAACCCTCAACCCGGCATCATCAACACAGGGGTTGGTTTGTGCCCTCCTTTTATGGGTACTTTCAATTACCCACCTCCTCAAGGCGATGTTAAGTTCATATCTGACCACCATAAGGTTGCGATTTTCCAAGTTTCGTCGTTTCGCACGACTTACTTCAACGATCCGTGGATTCTTCCTTCCCCATCGACCACGATGGAAGGGACAGGGCACCATGGTATGTCCATTCCCTTGTCCATCGTAGAAGTGGCATACTCTTTAGTCCAGCAATCTTCCGTCGACCTCGATCCGAATCCCACACAAGAGTTAGATCTTATTCTAGAGCCTATTTTGGCTCAAGGTTCCCTCGATGATACAGATTATTTGGACTTAGTCTTTCCCTCAGACGAAGAAATCATTGAAGAAATGACTACTCTAGAAAAACCCTGGGACAATCTCTATCACAGATCTTACTTCCTCCTAGAGTTGAGCAGAATTGAAGCAGGGGAATTCACTTTGACTATGACTAGAGATAGGTCTTGTCCTATCAATCCTTTGGCTACGCATGTTGTTTATGTCGAGGGTAATATGGAAACCATTGCTGAAACTATACCTATTAATACCTCTAGAACCCTTGGCATCATGGAGAATGTTTTCATCAGAGCTGTCTGCTCCCCCGAAGAAATTCGAATCTACACAGATTTATTTAAGGAATTCCGCGACATTTTTTCTTAGTCTTACGAGGAAATGCCCGGCATAGATCCAAAAATTGTCGAACATGAAATCACGACTTATCCTAATGCTAAGCTAGTTCGACAGAAGCTTCGTCTGGTTAATCCTAAGAAAGAAATAGTTATTAAGGTTGAAGTAGAGAAAGTTCTCAAAGTAGGTTTTATCTACCCCATCCATTTGACCCAATGAGTGTCAAATCCCATGCTGGCTGACAAAAAATAGGGTACGATTCACGTATGTACGGACTTCCATGATTTGAGCAAAGATTATCCAAAAGATAATTTCCCCACACCATTCATTGCCCAGATAGTTGATGAATGCATAGGTTGCGAGGCCTTTTATTTCATCGATCATTTTTCAGGATATAATCAAATACAAATCAAACCCGAAGACCAACACAAAACAACTTTCATTTGTCCATGGGGTACATTTTCATATTGTAAGATGCCTTTTGGTCTGAAAAATGTTGGAGCTACCTTTCAGCGGGGCATGTCTTTTTCTTTCCATGATCTCAAACATATCGTCGAGGCCTGCCTAGATGATTTAGCATCATGATCTCGTAAGATAATTGATCATCCCACACACCTCCAAATTATATTTGAGTGATGTTGCTACTTCTAGACTCACTTAAATCCCAACAAATGTAGTTTTTGCATGACGTCGGGCCGTCTGTTAGGTTTAATAGTTTCAACCATAGGGATTTTGGTCGATCCTCTCAAGGTTGAGGCAATATTTTAGTTTCCTCCCCCGTGTACAATTCTTCATTTTCAGAGTTTACAGAGAAAAGAGAACTTTTTGCAGCGTTTCATTGCAAACTATGCTGAGATCACAAATGGCTTTATGCATTTACTAAAGAAGGACATTCCTTTTCATTGGGATGGAGCCGCTCAACGCTTCTTTGAAGCATTGAAACGTGCCCTCACGACCTCCCCTTTGCTTCGGCCACCCAATTATAACAAATATTTCTTATTGTACTTGGCTGCAACAGAGTCAAACATCGGTATTGTTTTAGTTTAGGAGGATGATTTTCTCTCAGAATATGTGATTTATTACCTGAGCTGAGGCCTGGTTGGACCAGAACTCAATTATTCTCACATTGAAAAACTTACATTGGTAGCATTTCATGCTATCCAACTGTTCCGTCATTATATCTTGTTTCACAAGACCACCATCATTGCCATTGTGAATCCGTTTCAATACGTGTTGACACGACGGGTAATTGACGGAAAGATCAGTAGATGGATAGTTGTCCTCTAGGAATTTGAATTAGATTTTGTTTTCTTGAAATCCAAAAAGTCATTGGTATTTGCGGAACTCATCTCAGAACTTCCGGTCAAGTCAGGTGATTTTATGCTCGAAGAGTCGCCTATTCAAGGAGACATGTTTATTATCACATCTTCAGACCCCTGGTATGAAGATATAATTGTCTATCTCCAAACTTTGAAGTGCCCCGCCTCTGCGTCTCATTATGCCATCAGGCCAAGAACTATCTCATACTCGAAGATACTTTGTATCGTTGAGGTGTAGATTGCATCCTTCGTCGATGCCTCACTCATGAAAAAGAGGAAATTGTACTTAATGATTGCCATACTTGAGCATGTGGCTGTCATTTGTTTGGGTTGGTACCTGCCCAAAATATTTACGAGCCAGTTACTTTTGGCCGACACTAGTCAAATATTGTATCGAAATAGTCAAGAAGTGTCACCTGTGTCAAATCTTTTCACGCAAGATAAGGGCACACCCCACTCCCATGTTTCCCGTCGTTATCACTGAAATTTCGTCTGCAAATGGTTACAAGAATTCAACATCGTCAAACAGTTATGAAGTCATCCATAGACCTAAATTAACACAAAAGCATTCATAAAGGGTCAAAACCTATACAAAATAGTGAAAAATTGAAGGGCGCTATGAAGACACTGGGTGCGTGTTCACATGCGCGAAATAGAAATTCTAGATTCGTGCACATGCACACGATGTACAACTGTTATCGCAAAAATCCACGCATCTGAGAAACGAAACATTTATGAGAGTGGTCGGCCTCCCACCCATTTCTGGTTCAGCTCCCAAGCCAAATTGATACTCAAATCTGGACTGGATTCGACTGGATGGCTGGTCAAAGACCTAGAAATGACCTAATTAGCCTCTTTACACACTACAAACTAGTTGAACAATAGCTCAAAGGAATGCTATAAAAAGGCCATGGTTACACTTCATTTTTCAAGGAATTCAAAGCAAAGTTATGCTGCCATTATTCTCTTGAGGACTCTTCTATCCTTACGAAGAGTATACTTGCATCATTGCATTGGGCAATCCATCTCACCCCTTGAGTGGATTAGCAAAGAATTATTTCACCATTTTCATTTTCATTTTCAAAGTTGTAAGAAGAGTTTACTTGTGGGGTTCCAAGAGCCCTCCCTTAAAGGAAGAAGGGACTCATAGTCCCCTTGATTCTTAGTGTTTTCTTTCACTAATATCAACCTTATCATGGGTGACATGGGTCTCATTGTTCTTTTTGTCCTTATGTCCCTATGTTTATAAATTTAGTTGTTATTTTATTTCTTAGTTTAATTCTTAGTTGTTGTTTTATATTTCTTTTTCTAACCCTTTCCTTGTAGCTGTCCTGCTCAACAAACCCAACTGAACTTGCAAGCGCCTCTATTTTGCTTACTAAGGTGACGAAAAAGGCACAATAGATTGGTGACTCCACTGGGGAAAGGTATCAATTTCCTACCCCATTTGGGTTTTTCTAGCTCTTCTTTTAGTTTGTTTAACTTGCAAGTGCACTAACCAGCCTAAGCCGACCTGCCAATCAGCCAATTCCAAGTCAAATTGAAAGAAATCCATCCGGATTTTTAATTCTCGGTCGTGTGTCACCTGTGCGCGGGGTTTTATGCCCACAAATGCACATCGTGCACACATGCACTTAAATCACAGTTTTTTTTCTATGCACGTGCACTTATTGACTTTTCTCTGTTTGCGCACATGTGCTTTGTGCGCCTGTGTCTCCACTGAGACCCACACATCTGTGCAAAAATTCACATTGTAAAGTTGTTGAGATGTGGGGAAGGCCATTTGCCTTCTTAAAAATGATTTCAAGCATGTTTTAAAGCTGCACCACACTTAGTCTCCTCATCATGTAAAGGGGGTTAGTCAAAAACACATAGGCACTTAGGGGGTTAAAATGAATTTCCTCTTTTGCTTTCATTTTCGCCACATGGATGGCTTGTTTTGACTCACAATATAAGTTGGAAATCATTTTTAATCACATTTAACTTGCATTGGGACTAGAAGTTGGACAACAATTACTTAGTATGCTCTTCTCTCGCACATCCAAGTGATCTTGAGAA
This sequence comes from Picea mariana, assembly GCA_032191745.1. NCBI lineage: Eukaryota > Viridiplantae > Streptophyta > Pinopsida > Pinales > Pinaceae > Picea > Picea mariana. The sequence goes on along the minus strand of JASDQU010105702.1, from coordinate 88,255 downwards.
TTAGAAAAAGATTGTGAAACGATTTCATCTCCCTTAAGAACATTAAAACCTTTAGGAGAGGACAACATCCCTTCTTGGGACTCCTCTTAGTTTATTTTTTCAAACACATCTTAACATTGTAATGGACCCATACATGCCCACACGCTACAAAGATAAGATAGTGTTGAAATTTTCTTTCTTACATCAAATCCTTAGGGAAGTTTAAAGGTTTTGTAACGGGCCCATACATGCCCACATGATCAATCTAGTATAGTTTCAAAGCTTTTATTAGATTACATAACAATAGGGAGTTAAAGGGATAGTAACGGACCCACATGTCCACATGCTAGCTTCCTAGGGACTTTTGAATTACGCAAGGTTGTACCAAAGGCACTTATTTAATTAGGTAATCAACACTTGTAAGGACCAAGTGAAGTCCACACAAAAGTCACTTATCACTCACATAGCTTCTTCTTGAAACGTGGAGGTCAAAGTAAGTTTCCTCCAAAGGGATTCCAAAAACACCCCACCCTTTTCTTGATGAAACTATCCACTCCCATTTTAATTCAACGAGGTTGGTTCACACCCCCAACCTCTCAAAACAACTACATCTAAATGTTTTCTAAAAACTCACTAAGCTTTCCTCCACAGGAGGTGCCAAAAGAAATTTTTTAGTCTAGGTAGGATTTCGGGGATAGGCATCCAAATAACTCCCCGTTATCTGGTTCTCACATTGTCAAAACCATAGAAGTTGTCAAATAAGGAACTGAAAATCCTCCAAGTCAAGTGTTCCTAACACCATAAGGTAGGGATATACCCATGAAGGGTTGAAGGCTGAGGTCCGGTTGTTTTTTTTGTCCCCCCTTAAGGCACCCACCTCTTGGATGGGATCCAGCCCATGACCCATTTCTTGGGCCAAAAATCTAAATGCCACACTTTGAATGAGGTACCTAGTGACCAAATTTTAGGACATCTACCCAGGTGGAAATTGTGGGCTGCAATTTCAACTTGATTGGATTTTGTGTGGATATTTGGAAATATCGCCAACTCTTTCGGGATATGCCCCCTTTACCCCTTATTATAACCAATTATTTCATCCTTCACTAGTTTCTCTTCTGGTGACTTCAGACCCCACTGTTGAGTACTATTGGAAGGCCCAGTGCTAGTTGAGAGGAAGGACGTTACGTCTTCTAGGACATGAGCATTTGTTTTCTTTTGATTCCTCACACAGAAAAAACCCACTTTCCCACATATATGCTTCTTTTTCAAAACATTTTATGTATGATGCACTTCTGACTACATTTTGATTTGGATATATTTATATTGTGTAAAGTTCAGAATTTTCAACACAAAGGCTCTTGGTTCTTTATTTTTCTCACCACCATTTGCACACATTCACTTAGCTAGTCAGACATCATAGGGGACCCATAGAATCCCCATCGTTCACAATGCTTGCTAAACCTCCCTCCTATCTTAGGGGGAGTGTTTGGTCTTGCCCACACATCGACACCACCTTCACACACTCCTGTGAGTGTTACTGTTTTAGGATCAGCTTTGCTTGGTTCCACATTACTTGGGTCCACTTCCCAAGGGCCTTCGTCCACTCGCTCTCCTTTACATGGAAGTGGGGGACCAATTTCCTCTCGAGGGGAAAGTACCAACCCACCTAGCCTCCCTCCAGGGTTAGGTTCACAACACACTCACACCATGGTTGGAGCTAACCCTCCCCCCCCCACTACAGATGCCATATTTGGCCTCTCTCAACATACCAAATCTAAGCAAACTCATCAATGATCCTATATTGCGTGCCCCCACATGGCCTGCAATGCCCACCAAACTACCTTTAGACATACCCAAGTTTGAAGGAAAGGCAGGCGATGACCCTGCCAACCATGTCACGACCTTTCACCTATGGTGCTCTTCCAATAGCATTATGGATGATTCCATCAGACTACGATTATTTCAATGCACACTCACTGGCCCATTAGCCAAATGGTATGTAGAAGAAAAATCAGGGTCCCATGCGACTTTTGAATCCTTGGACAAAGAATTTTTTACCTTCTTTCAATTACCAATCATCCATGACAATGGTTTGGAACTACTCTCTAATTTCAAACAAACTTAGCCACATATATCGCTGATCACATTCACGAGTGGCGTAGGCGACGTAGTTTTTGTAAAGCAGAAACCACCAAACAACAGTGTCTTGACTAGTTTCTTAGATCACTTGTCTCCTCTCCTCGGTAAGGATGTAGCTTCCAACTTCCCTCAATCTGAAGAGGAAGCCATTAGTAAGGCTCAATAGTATGACCTCATCTATGCACAGTCAGGGTACTTATACACTGTACTTCCCGATTTCCCAAAACCTGTGCCATTTGGCCAAGACAAGCCTGGGATGTCTCACTCAGCAGACGGACTGATTGGTAACACCACTCACCACGGTCCACAACCCCAACAACCACCGATGTATGGAACACCTCAATACCCACCGACATATGGGGGCACTTCTTATTACCCTCCACCCCCGTATCAACAACCATACCCTGTTGCTATGCCTCCACCCATCAGTGGACCACCGCCGACACCCCCCATAAATCCACCTATTCAAACGAGTTATGGTACCCCCTCTACCTTATATTATAGTACTAGCGAAAGCACCACGCCTTCCTATGTACCTTATGGATCATTACCCTCGTAGAATCCGTACTTTCCATTTCCTGGTCCCCCACAACCCATGACCCCCCCACATCCTCATGCTGGGGTGAATTTTGTTCAACCATCTCTCATTCAACAATATCAAAATTTTGAACAGCTGAATACAGAAAATCCGGCCCATCCGTCAAACAATGCCAAAAAGAAAGGACGAAACATGAACAACAACAACCTAGGTCAAGGCGGGAATCAACCCCAGTAGAACCAACCCACTGGGGGCAACTAGAACCAAGGGAATCAGAACCCCGATGGGGGAAATAATAATAGGCACCAAGGGAGAAATAACAATACTGTTAAAACCAACTTCCCTTGTGCCCTTTGTGGTGATTTCAGCCATTACACTCAACATTGCCCCCAAATCACTGATTTCAAATGATTGAAAGACTTCGGTAGTCTACCCCATCCTCCTGCACCGCCTGCCCCTCAGCAGGCACCACAAAAATACGTAAAACAACCCCCCCTATCATGATGTAGAATCCTATTCCACACCAAGGTGTGACAAACACTCAACAGGACACACAACATCCCCCACCTCAGGTGCGACAATAACTCAACCCAAAAAATCCAGTAGATCACACAATCCTTCTCACTAGTGAGGAAGAAATCCTTCTGCAAACACGTAATCGTCAGTATCATGCACCTGCTGAGTCTCCTCCCATCCCTCCAGAGACAAAACCTGCATCGACGGGACCCCCATTGGTGATTCCTCGCTCTACCACCGAGCCACCTCTTTACATCCCTCACATCCCATTGCACAGGAATGTCCATAACCCACAGGCTAGGGCAGCTCACAATTACAGTTTGGTTGACGACTTAGCACAATCCCCAGCTACCATGTCAGTTTTGGAGGTCCTCCAGACTTGTCCCACTCAGGGAAAATCATTAATTTCCGCCTTGGGGGGAGTCGACCCCGCAGATACTCGACTCATTACCTTTGATCTCGACAGCGAAGAACCTCGCCTTCCTGCCTTGATCACTTTTCAAATACTAGTAAAATTACGGAACATCATAGTTCATCAATGTATCATCGATGAAGGTGCATCTACATGCATTATGTCCAAATTTGTATGGCAGAAACTTGGTTCCCCTGAACTCATACCCTCTACCATCACCTTACGAGATTATGCCAGATGACCATCGTCTCCTGAAGGGCTCTTCCAAAATGTCCCCGTCGAACTTGGGGAAAGATTATTCTCATCGATATTGAAGTTATCGACGCCCCACTTGATTATAATATCTTGTTCGGTCATAGCTACATGTACGCTATGAAGGCAGTTACCTCTTCCGTCTTTCGGACCATGATGTCCCCCCATAATGGGAAGATCGTTACCATTGACCAAGTCTCACATTACAAGCCTAACCCTTCTGCCAACATCGATAACATTCTCCCTCTCATCCACACGAGTCATGACGCATACCCACTCATCGAGATGGGTCCTGGAATTTTCAAAGATCCATCATTGTTAGGAACTTACCATGGAGCACCACCACTCCTTCATCCTTCCAATCAAGTATGCATTGTATCATCTAATGGAACTCACACAAAGGATACCCTTCCTCCTATAGAGGCTTCTATCATATCTGACATCCCACTAGTCGCAGAACTCCCCCCTCAAGAACCTCCTATGAACTCATCGACCACACCAATCCACGATTTCACCTCTCCCCAAGGACATATCCTAGTTTTGGAGACAGTTCCCCAAGCCATCACCCAAATCCCCTTCTTTTACCCTCCACTAGACATCGAATATTTCCAGGTAGCCACAACACTTACCCTACCTAATATGGTGTTAGCAATTCCATTTTGGTACTTACATCCACCAGAGATGGTCCCTCGACCATCCCTTACCCCTCAAATGGAAGGAATCCCAATGATGATTCCCATACTTACTCCCACCATACCCTCTACACCCCCACTCACTAACCCCCCTACCACATCTGGGGGTAGGATAAAGAAGAAAGAGCCCACAGCTCCACTCCCTCCGTGCATCCAACCTCCTTGTGCACTATGTGAGAAAGATGGACACCAAACCAACAACTTCCCATCTTTACCTGAGTTACGAAATTTGATTCCACTCATTCAAACTCCCCCAACACTCACCACTATAGCCAGTGCTGCCACTACCACCTCCCATTCTAGTAGTAAAGGGTTACGAACCAAATTTTCTTGCGCTATATGTTTAGAATATAGCCATTATACCCACCATTGCCCATCACTGCCATGCTTTCGACAGACATTAGCCGCAGTACGCCGAATCTTCCAGAGTAACCACAGTCCCACTACGTCATCCTTATCAATAATCACTGACATCCGTTATTTCACAACTTCATTCAATGAACGTATGAGATGCCCTTGCTCTCTATGTGAATCATTAGATCATTTTACATACCAATGTCCTATGAGCATTGAATACAGGCAACGCCAATTGACCCTGCTTCAATGACCCAGAGAGTCGATAGTTGACCTTACCTCATCACTAGAGGTTCTTCATGTCATTTCTCCCAAACCCAAGGCCATTCCAATGCCTCCATGGTTCTTAGATGAATTATCTGAGGATTCACCCCCCAATCCCCCCAACTCTCCCACTCATTCACCTACGTACATTTTACACCCAACTGCCACAGGTACTGCTCAGTACTTCAACATTTGGTTTATGTCGAGTGAACCATCACCATCACCTTGCATTGTTCCCCCTGCTTCTTCATCACTAGGGGGCAACCACATGACACCAGTCACCGATATCACTCTTCATGACCCTTTGTATTCCCGTTACTTCCACTGTGACGAGAAAATACTTGAGGAGTTAAACAACCTTGACTACCCATGGGATGCGCTACACCACCGTGCACTCTTCTTTCCATAGGAAGCCTCCATGATTCCTAACAAACACCCCATCTACGCGGTCGAAACCAAGAATTTTATCCCATCATGACCTATCGACTAGTTCAAAACCCCCATTCCTACCCCTGATGCTTTTGAAGAAGGAAACATGGCCAACATTTACCCAACCATTAAAATCAACATTTCCATCAAAAATGACGTCGTCAATGAAATCACCATTGGAGCTGCTTGCACTCCTCAAGAAATCACCGCCTACAAAGCCCTCTTCCAGGAATATCGGGATATTTTTGTCTAGTCATACATGGAAATGCCTGGCCTCGATCCCTCTATCGTTGAACACCGCATCGACACCTGGCCCGACATTACACCAGTTCGTCAAAAACAACAACCGCTACACCCATCCAAAGTAGCGGCCATCAAAGTCGAAATTGACAAATTACGCGTTGTCGGGTTCATTTACCTCATCACCTATACATCATGGGTTTCCAACCCTGTACCTGTTAAAAAAAAATAGGGCACTATCCGCATCTACATAGACTCTCGTGATCTCAATCACGCATGTCCCAAAGACAACTTTCCAATGCCTTTCATCGATCAAATTATCAATGACTGTGCAGGCCATGAGGCTCTATCCTTCATGGACGGATTCTCTGGTTATAATCAAATTCAAATTCGCCCCGCTGATCAGTATAAAACTGCATTCACTACCCCTTGGGGTACTTTTTCATATCATGTCATGCCTTTTGTCTTAAAGAAAGCCAGCGCAACTTTCCAACGGGCTATGACATATAGTATTCACGATCTGGCTCATATCATCTTAGCATACTTGGATGACCTCATAGATCGATCCAAGAAACGCACCCAACATCTTGATGATTTACGAATCATCTTCCAATGATTTCGTCAGTACAACATCCACTTGAATCCCCTCAATTGCGTTTTCTGCGTCACCGCAGGGCGCCTCCTCGGTTTCATCATTTCCCAAAGAATTATTACCATGGACCCCCTCAAAGTCCAAGCTATCACCGAAATTCCACCTCCCCAAAATTTACGGCAACTACAGAGTCTCCAAGGCAAGGCTAACTTTCTACGGCGATTTGTCCTTGACTACGCCATCCGCGCCCATGATTTCCTTTGCTTACTACATCATGACATCCCATTTCACTGGGATGAACATGCCCAACAATCGTTTGACGATCTTAAACTAGCGCTCTCCAATGCCCCTTTAATTAGTGCACCTGACTACAATCGCGACTATATCCTCTATGTATCGGCATCATCTGTTTCAGTAGCAGGAATTCTCATTCATCTAGGTGATGACAATCGTGAGCATGTCATTTATTACGTTAGTAAAAACCTCTCAAGGCCACCTTTGAAGTATAAACGTGAAGAGAAACTAGCTCTTGCCATCATCATCGTAGTTCAGAAACTACGTCACTACATTCTGCTTCACACAACTAAGGTTGTCGCTGATTCCAACCCTATGAAACACTTGCTCAGTCGTTGGCAAATTAATGGAAAATTTTCTAGATGGATCGTTATCCTTCAAGAATATGATCTTGAATTCTCAACACCCAAGAGCAAGAAATCCCTCGTTCTTGCCGAACTTATCACGACCCTCCCCTGTGACACCACCAGTGCCCCCATCAATACCGACTTTCCCAACGAACATCTCTTTTACATCACTTCAGATGATCCTTGGTACAACGACCTCCTCATCTAACTCTGATCTCAAAAGTTCGGTAACCACCTTTCACGAGATGATCATCATCATATTCACCATTAGGCCCCCCGCTACCTCCTCATCGGAGACATCCTATATCCGCGGGGAGTCGAGACCATTCTTCATCGATGCCTGACCATTGACGAGGCTGATAGAGTCTTGAATGACTGTCACAATGGAGCATGTGGGGGGCATCTTTCGGGAATATCCACTGCTCAAAATATTATCCGAGCAAGATACTTTTGGCCTACCTTGTTTCACAATTGCATTCACACCATGAAACGATGTGAGCAATGTCATCTTTACACCAACAAAGCCCGAGCACCCCCTGCTCTTCTTCATCCAGTCATCACTGCCAGCCCTTTTGTAAATGGGGCATCGACTTCATGACTATAATCCACCCTCCAACAATGGTCACAAATGCATTTTTGTTGCAGTTGATTACTTCACCAAATGGGCAGAAGCTATGCCCACCTTCAGCAACACCGTTGACACCGCAATGCTTTTTTTCTTTAACCACATCATCTCTCACTTTGGAGTACCACTCCAACTCGTTTCCGATCATGAGAAACACTTCAATAATGATATCTTCATCGAACTCTCATCCCGGTTAGGATTCTCTCACAAGTTTTCCTCACCATATTACCCTCAGTCTAACGGACAGGTCGAAGTAGTTAACAAGGTCCTCAAGACCATGTTACAGCGCATGGTTAATAAACATAAGACCAATTGGCATTACATGTTATTTTCCTTGCTATGGGCTTACCAGACAGCTGTGAAAAGAGCTATTGGTTTCACACCATTTCATCTAGTCCATGGGGTTGAGGCCACTCTTCCCATCAAGTGTGAAATTCCCACCCTACACACCGCAATTGAGCTATTACCCGACACTGCTCCAATGGAGCAACACTTGCTAAACTTAGATTCTCTGGATGAATATCGTCGATCTTCATTACAGAACAGTGAGGTAGACAAAAAATGGTCAAATGCTACTTTTGATCGACATGTCAACCTTCACTCATTTCGTGAAGGAAACCTCGTCCTGGCTTACGATATTTCTCATGATACCTTTGGCCATGGAAAATTTGAGTCACTGTGGCATGGCCCATACATTATCCAACATTGCCTCACTAAAGGCGCATACATCCTAGCCTCTCCTGAAGGCCTCTCTCTCAAAGAAATAGTCAACGGGTTGTATTTAAAGAAATTTTATTCTTAAATGTAGTCATTCTACTTTAGGTTATTTCTTTTATAGTGTTTTTAATCTTTTTTCCATCCCTCGCGTCTAAACTCTCATTTGTGCTGTTGACAGATGCCTCCTCCACTGGCCTACCACATTGGTTACACCGATGGCGCCAGTCATTGGACACAAAATCTCGCTTCGGCCGCTTGGGCTCTCTACACCCCCTCACATGAAATGCTCCATTCAAGCGGCATATGTTTGGGTTCAACGACCAATAACCAAGCCGAATACACTACCATCATTGGCCTCCTGGCCGATGCCCAACATCATAGTATTCATCACCTTAGCATCTTTCTCGGCTCTCAACTAATCGTTCTCCAGCTCAACAATGTGTACCATGTACGTGATCCTTGCCTCTTTCACAAATACTTGCAGGTTAGACTGTTATCTCGACATTTTGATTCCATTACATTTACACATATTCCAAGACAATTGAATCAAATTACAGATAACCTAGCTAATATTGTGTTAGACTAGCATATATCACATCAAGATACCTCTACACATACATAAACATATCAACAACCTATCATAGCATATATAGATTAGACATCATCAATACATTAACAAAACACATGTAAACACCACATAGATCTCAAAATGTATACTCATGTATATATCAAAAGGTCCACAGTGCCATCCAAATGTTTACATACAAAAAATACAAATATTTGCAGGCCAATGAAGCACCTTGGTACAAAATGGGCTCACTAGCCTATATACAAAAAATACATCTATACATAGATCACCACTCAAGGTGCCTCTAGAGCACCACCGCCTGCCCCTCCCTCAGGCGGTGGTGGCCCACCACCGCTTGCCCCTCCCTCAGGTAGTGGTTGCCCACCCCCTACTGGTCCCTCCTGCCTCGGCGGTAGTCGTCCGGTCATTGTAGCACCAGCTACTACTGCCCATCGTACTACAACCCACCATGGCGACGGAATCCCCACACACTACTCCAAGATACCCTCATCCTGGATGCGAGACCACATGTCCTCAGGCACGTCCTGTAACACCGCCTCCAGGCGACAACATATGTCCTCAAAATCTACTCTGGCAGTTGCCGAAGGAGCATGTGATGTCCCAGCACCGAGATCATCAAACTAGTGTCTCCTAATTTCCCTCTCTGAATCAGTTGGTTGCGCTGCGATGTCCTTACACTGACGTCTCTCTCCCCACGGCAGTCTCTCCAGCTCCTAACAAGATGGCACTCTTTGCAACTCCACCTCACGCCCATGAGGTGCAACATCTGCACATACAAACAAGAAACAGATAGTATCAACATCTATATCATATACATATGTCATTCTATCTCAAAACATAAAAAACATATATATCAACATCATCAACACACCTCGATGGGAAAACACCTCCCCTGGAGGTAGCACCATGTTCGGATCCTTCTGGAAGTCAACCACGGCATAGGGGTACTTCAATATCACCTGCAGCATCTACTGCCATACTTGCGCCGCCTCAGTAGTAAAGAAGTGGCCACCCTTACCACCACCATGGTGAAGCAAAACAGTCAACCATTGCCTTAGTCGCGTCTCTCGTGCCCCAGACACACCCAATAAAATCCTAGGGTGCAACATCGACCCCTTCTCTAGAAACCAGGCCACCAGGATTGACCTGAAGGAAAACTCTCCAGTATCTGTGGACCGATAGTGGTCCAGCTGCCCTACCATCCTGGAATGCAGTGTAAGCCCCCAGGTGAAGTGCTCACCGACCAACACTCTCTCCATCACCATCAGCTGGCCACCACTGATCCGCTGCGTCGCCAGTGACCCATAAACTCTCACAATCATCGCTGTTATACAGTGATTGTAGGGTCTCAAAATAGTCCCTATTCTCACTCCATTAATTCACTAAAACCTTCACAATTACTTCCATTTCACCTTCATATCACCTTCATTCCACCTCCACATCATTACATTTACCTCATTTGGGTTATAACTATGCTTTTCCAAAGTTTATCAAT
>JASDQU010105702.1:59316-70621 GCA_032191745.1 Picea mariana | reverse complement strand
CTTCATTACTAGTTAGCATCTTGTTCCATTTGGTCTGTGTCTTGGTTTAGTGAACCAAGGAAAAAATATTTCCAATGCAAAGATGTATGTTTTTGATATGATTTGATAATAAATTTCATTACTAGCTATCATCTTCCTCCATTTGGTCTACATCTTGGCTTAGTGAACCAAGGAAAAAATATTTCCAATGCAAAGAAGAATCTTTAATATGTTTTTGTATTTCGATGTCTATGATAATAAGTGTCCTTTTATAAAATATAATTATTTTCTTTATATTTTATTTTTCTCTTTTTTTCCTTTGGAACATGCACATAAGCACAACTACCAAAAACTCTAAGATTTTTAGGAGAGGGTTTTTTTTAACTAGTGCATGCCTCATGCATAGTTTTATTGATAAGGGATGATGTAGGTGATTGAGTAATTAGGTAACATGAAGTACCTAACTCCTTCCCAGAATTCCTACTCTAAGCTTGCACTACTAAACATACTTATTAATATTTCCATTAGCTTCCTATTCATTGTCTCTACAAGTCCATTTTATTAAGGTATTTATAAAGTCATTTTTTTTCCTTCTTAATTTGAACTACTAACAAAAATGCTCAAATTCATTTAATAAAAACTCTTTAGTATTATCTATCCTCAAACACCTTTATCTTCTTCTCTATTTTCCTTTTTACAAGAGCATTAAATTCTGTGGGTTTATTAAAAACCTTAGATTTCTTCTAAAGGAAATGCATCCATATTTTCCTCAAGAAATCATCTATAAAAGAAATATAATATATATTCCATAGTGATGGAACATCCACAGGCCCTGTAACATCCCCCAAGCCATTTGAGGGACATTATGGTGCAAAATACTCATAAAACATGAAATTTCTGCTAACTAAATTAATTCATTTACAATTAACTAATTTCTTGTAGCTTACAACTACGAATCTCAACCAAATTTAACTGTTAAATGTTACCATTATTTATATGCAACTACAACATGCTAAAATAGATATGAATGCAACTATTAAACTTCATTACAACAACATATAAATCATTCTCATTTACAAAGATCATGCACAACAATTTAACTCATAAATAAAAGGCAAAAAACATATAAACACTTATAATTTAACAATGGTTGTGCAATCAACTACTTGGGATGGATGTTCCACCAAACCATAGACTGACTGCTCCAAATCTCAACATCTAGTCACACCCGAGTTGAGGCTAGTATTCCAAAAAAGAGGGTGATCTCTCACAATCCACATACAACTCACAAAATCAACAACTCGCGGATATCTTCCTACAACTATCCTGATTTTCCACCAGCTCTCTTCCTCTTGGCCTGTCCAACCCAAGGAATGTACCCCTTCACTGACATCAGTCTCTTGGTCATCCCATTCATTTATCAGGGTCTCTCTGGCACAGGTAGCTAGGAATATCTCAGCTGGGAACTCAAGGGAACTTGTTGCTACTAAAACTACAAACAAACCAACAACAAACACTTGTCGTTACAATGCAACTCGCCCAGGAGTTCACTATTCAAGCTAGAAAACCTAGTTCTTCAGTTTCCAGCTCCAAAATGCTGCAAATATGATCCAACTTTCTCTAGAATTAACCCTCCATGGCTGCACCAACTCCAAGCTCTCTTTCCTGCTCTATACTTTCTCCTTATGCACAAAAACTCCATGTGAAAAATTGTTGTCCTAATCCATACGAATTTCCTCTCCTTAACTTGAATTTATTGACTCAAACTCTTCCCCAAGATGATTGCACTCAACCCCCAAGTGCCCAATAAAATTGGGATGTGACCACTCACACCCACCCTCTTACATGCATTCAATGTTTGGATTTGGGAACACTCAATCAGAAATTGGAGGCGTCATATACAAATAACAAATTTAGGAAAATGGATTGGATTAATGTATATGGGTAATTACCCCTTAGATCTATCTTGGTCATTTTCCTAGAAACTTCCATCTCTTGTGAATTAATTCATTCCCCATATCTTTTCCATGTTCCCTTAGCAGCTAGAATCACATTTTATTAATAAAACAAGGAAATACAATTCACATATTACATCACTTTGGTCGTAGCCACGCATTATATCTACATAAGAATTAATTAAAATGGGGATTATAGTGGGGATGTTACATTTCCCCTCCTCTAAAATTGTGCACCATCCTCGGTGCACTCTATGCCAATATACATATATGCAAATTTACATCACGATACTTAGAAAATAAAATTCTAAAATTTTTTTACAACTCCAACAACAGTTCCAACCATAATCTCTTGTTCCTCTCAACTCGTCAACCCAAGGAATGCACCATTCATTTACCAGAGTTAACCAAAAGAATATACCATTCATTTATCATAGCTAACCCAAGGAATGAGCAATTCTTTTATCATAGTCCCCCGCGTAGTTGGCTAGGACTCTGAGATGTGGTTTCAGAACTCTAGCTACTCAAAATGGAGTCTTACATTTTGTTTTCTTCAAAATCATAAAAACATTGTGGGTATTCTGCCCACATGTTTTCTTCATTCTCCCATGTAGCATATTCAGGACCATAACAGGTTCATTGAACCTTTACCAACCTTATGGCTTTTTTCCTAAGAACCTTGAATTTCCAGTCCAAGATGCATACTGGTTCCACACGAAAATCCCTTTCATGCTTCACCTGGATCATATTCCAATAAATTATGTGGTTAGGGTCGAGAACATATTTATTTAAGAACAACAAATGAAATATATTATGCACTCTCATAGATGCAGGAAATTATATCATGTATGGAATTGGCCCTATATTTTCTAATATTTCAAAAGGCCCACAATATCTCACTGCCAAGTGTTAGAAAAAAATAGGTGTGCTTGTTTCACCATAGACAATATAGAAATATTGTCACCCAACCATAGGCACAAAGGCCACCACTGAGCACCTTAACCTTGAAAAACAAAATAATTCTGGAAGCAATCCAATATCCAACCAAGGTAGCACATCTTTCTCCAAGGCTAATGCACCAAGCAAGAATAACCAAAGACCAAGTAGAAAGTACAAACCAAAACCAAGAGAAAGTCCAAACCAAAACCAAAATGTCAGTTGTAGCAGCTGAAACTATACTCTCTCTCCAAATTTTCACACCACTAGTCTTATGCAGTTGTGAGTGTGTGAGTAACAAATGAGCTCTAGCACCGTATATTTATACTGCTCTATCTCACTTGACCAAGCCTACTTCTCTTTCAGGAGGCTAATAACTCAATATTAAATATTCTCTTGAGACGACTTGTCTCCTAGGGTTATTATACAACGTTTTAGGGTTTCTCTTGCTTCCTAGAATATTCTAGTCTTGTCAAAGGTTACACGTGAAGGTTAATACCTCCTGCAGCTACCATAATATCAACACTCCCTCCTAGCTAGGGAGGTATTAAAGGAAATAATATTGAGCACAAACATACCATTCAAATGGTAGCATCATCATAGCCACACAGGCTGTACCCTGATCACGTAGATAAAATCATGAGCAACATCATCACTATCAATATCATCTGATGGCATCAACTGCATCATCTCTCAAATCCATACTCCATTTGAGTAATCGGGCATTGTGTTGAATAAGTCACTCACTCCACAAAGTGATACAAGAACCATTCTTCTAATCTGGACATATGTCCTAGAAGAATAATTGTTCCAACAGATGTTGGAAGCCACACCATGGGCTACAAGGAATATTCTTCTAATCTGAACATACGTCCTAGAAGAATAACTGTTTTGGACCATTTTCCATAGGGATAATGTCTATCCACCAGTAATTTGTCCTGCTTGGACCATTATCTACCTGGAGAATGTCTATCCATCAACATATTGACTATCCATCTATCTGGAAATCATCTCCAATAGTACTGATAGTGTCCATGGCAATCAGAACAATGCCATCCAATAGAACACACGTTTGTTTATCCATAGTAGTACAAAAATAATACCCAGTGGTACACAACCACTCCTAGTAGCACATGACTACTAACCAATGACACATAGTCACTACCAATGGATCACATCCACCACAATAGCATACAACTACTATCCAAAGACATACAATATCCACAATAATTAAATCATCTGATATCAACAATATCATGATACAAACTGAGTCATATGGGCCATTCTTCCACTCACATCTGTGAGATCTAGAAGCACATCTTCCCTCAGAAATTAAAACATCATCCATGGGATATCTGAACTATTATTCCCAAGCATAGAAGAATAATTGTCCCTAATTTCTGAGCCTAGACCATTCGCCTAATAGGGCCATTCCTCTTGAACTAATCATAGTGCAACCTGGACAAAATGAGTCTGCCCTAGGGAATGCCTGTCCCTGATTGTTGAACCTAGACCATTCACCTAAGTGGGAAATTCCTCTAGCACTAAACATAGTGCAACCTAGAGAGAATGAGTGTGCCCTAGGGAATGATTGTCCAAACCATTTCCTATGGAAATGATTGCCGTGCACCAACCTCCAAAACAGACCATTCTTCGAAACTACTCACAACTGTGAACTTCGAAAGAATGACTTACCAGCGAGGCAAACCATTCTACTTGACCACTACTCAAAGTGACTTCCAAGAAGAATGACTATCCTAGACCATTCCCCCACACTAGCCACAAGGGGAATCATTTTCTATGGTACATCAACAATTTATCGGACCATTTTCATTACAAAAATTATTGTTCGATCTAGACTATTTTCTGAACTGGAAAATGCCTATTCGTAAAAAATCTAGAACCACTTTCTGTACTGGAAAGGAACTGCCCAACCTAGATTTTTTTTTTGAAATGGAAAATAACTATCCATAAATCAATAGAATATCAGTTTTCCCCCCTATTGTCACTATAATAATTTCTTGGAATCCAAGTCTTAAGATTTGGTGGAACAATAAATAAATATAGAGGAGTGTTAGACTAGCAGGTGGGGTCATATCTGGCAGACAAGGTTAAAATTGGTGGAGATGTAGGATTGATGGGACTCGACGGGACATAGATCTTGAGCAACCCAGATCGATGGTCAGGAGACATATCAGGCAAGGAAATAACGCGGAGGTTAAGAACTAGAGAGCGGGCGGGGAAAAATACCGCAATTTCAACCCATGGACACATGGCACCTCCAGAAGCATATTAGGGAGAAAAGTGGGTGAGCATGAAACCACTCAACCACGCCCCGATATCATGTGTTCTAATATCATTAAATATGACAAATATAAAGATCGCATGCGGGGAGGGGAAAGTGACAGCCGGTCAAATCATCTCCCACCACTTGTTCGAGTACTTTTTGTCCATGCGATGCCAGGTGAGCGCTGCCAGATAACCAACTCAAAGGCTCATCATTCGAAATAGATTGGCCAAACATGATAAACTGACGTACATGCAAGTACTCTTGTCAGTAGTTCATGACTCGCAATCAATGATGATTGTCATTCAAAACATGGGTTACATTACTCTGTTTTGGGCAATTTACGTTCTATTTTAGAACGAGGTAATTAGTCGAATCATTCGGTTAAGGAAGATAAGTTCATGTCTTTTGAAAAACCAGGGAAAATGGATACGACAGACCAAATGGCCTCTAGTGAACCAGGATTTTCAACTAATATGACAAATTCATCATTGAAGAAGAGAGAGAAACTGGTTGCTTGAATCTTAGCAACAATTTTTTACAAAAAGCATTTGGGAGAGTCAGGAGTAGATAAAGAGGTCATATTAAATCCCATCATGAAGGATTTAATCATCAATGGATACGTGGGTGAACACCATACATGAGTTGTCAAGAGGAAATATAGCAAGCGTCAGAAGACACAGGTAAAAGATGAGGTAGTCGAAACCACTGGGGAAAACCAACCTGCATGGCTTGATACATTAAAAGAAGAAATTGCCAAGATAAAATAGATTGCAAGCTAAATTTAGTGCATGTCAGATAATTTTGTAATAATATTGACAAGTGGCCTTCAAGGAAAAAACCTCAAATATGTCAATTTTTCTTATAACGTTTCCTAGAAAATAGGAATTCAGTTGTTGTACGTTACTCTTTTGTAACCAAAAACTATTTTTGGAACTTTGGGGAAGATGATTCGTTCTGAATCCTAGATGTAATATACCTATATATACTATTACAAAGAAAAATAAAGAGTGGGACGGACTGAAGAGGGGCTTGCCCTCGCAACAGGAAGACTTTGTAAATCCATGGAGCTAAAGTGAATATACAATGCAAAATCATTTTGAACTATTTATGAAAAGATTCTAATGGTTGTGATATGAGTTATGTTTTCTCTCATAGTGTGTATTTCTTGTGTCTTCGAAATCCCATTTAGATTTTCCTCTTTTTAAGTTGGAGAGTTAAGAGTCCAGAATTCGTCTTATGATGCTCTCGACTTAGAAATTTAAATTATGTAATCCTCTTCTTAACTAATTCATAATTCATTTCAATATTCTCTGATGAAGTTATTTGTTTTCCTTTTCCTCTTTCACCATGCAGATTTCAATTTTAAAAACTCAGACTCTTGCCTCATTTATCCTTTCTCCTCTAGATATTTCTAATGACTTGCCACTGCTTTATTTATTTTCGACTCCATATCCCCAAATGTCACCCCCTTTTCTTCACCAAAAACTTTATAAAACCCCCAAACAAACCAAATCTAGCCATTGATTATCAAAGAAATACCTAGTGACATGAGAGATCCCTCTCTGAGTTGAGCAGGCTAGTGCCCAACTCTAAAGTAAGTTGAAACAATTACCTCTGTTGTTTGTCTATTCAGCCGAAAAAATATTTACAGAGTGCTAACATTCTGGTGCCATTGCCGGGGACAAAATTGAAAAATATTCCCTGGGAAAGAACAACATGGTTGAGTTATGAGGTCTGAGAGCAACAGACACTTAGGCATCATATTGGCTATATTCCTTCTCTCACGACTCCACACATCAAAAATCAGTTTGAAGGTGATTCCATTGGTAGAAGAATCCAGAAATTTATTTTTTCAATGGCGACTCCACTCTCAATGCAGAATTCAGATTCCAAAACATTATTGACAACTCCACTCAAGCTTCAAATGTAATTCATAAACTCCACTGGAAGATGAGATCCCTTGACAGAGGTATAGAAAGGCATTATGGAAGAAAACAAGTACTTAAAATTGGATTTTTTCCAAGGCATTTTATTGTTTTTTATAAGTTTCCTTTGGTCCTTTCTTGAACATGCTATGAAAAAAAATTCTTCATCTACTGCATGCAAATAATGATCATGATAATCCTAAAATAGCATGTTCTCTTCTTAATATTATACAAATATCTCCTTAGTTTATTACTGACTTCAATCAAAATCTCCCACCTGAGCCATATGATAACCATGACCAAGTTTATGAGCCTCATGAAACCAATGCTGATATTTCACCTCCTGTACTTGATCCAACACCCTCCAAGACTTAGCATAGATACAGACCCTTAAAATTACCTCACATCCTTCATGATTTTTCTCCAAAGTACTATGAGTACCTACCTATGTTTGATGGGGAGCTTGATGTTATCTCAGCTGAAAAACACATCCAAGGGTTTGAGTATTTTTTAGATTTGTTTGAGATTGACCATGATGATGGTTGTATGAGGGTTTTCTCTCAATCCTTGAAAGGGAACACCAAAGAATGGTTTAAACATTTGTAGACAGAGACAATTAGCTCATGGGAGGAATTAAAGAATGTCTTTTTAAAGTTTTGGGGTAGGAAGAAATCTTTGGATCTACAACTTACATAGTTCTATGCCTTGAAAAGATAGATCAATGAAGTTATTTCTATATTCAGCAGAAGGTTTTCCAGCATCTATTACAATTTTCCCAAAGAAATTCAACCCACTGAAGTTGCTTCCATGCTCCATTATACAACAACTCTGCATCTAGATTTGTCTTTCCTCTTGATGGAAAGAATACCTAAGTCCTTACATCAAATGTTCAATGATGCTCAGGAGATTCAACACAATATCCAAGCATGTAAACAGATTTGAAATGAGGAGTTAGATGCTAAAGAACAATACTATGAATATGAACAGAAAATAATTGATTTGAATCTTGAGCGGTGAGTTAATAATATCATATGCCCTCTTGAAGTTTTTAATGCCAATGATTTGCAAAACATTATATTCTACTTCTTGAAAGAGGAGGTGTTGATTTAGCTTCTTCTATATCCCATGGTAATAAGAGGACTGACTGTTTTATGTATTCATTTGTAGACAGTCAAGAAGATGAATTTGCAAATCAGCTTGTTGAAGAGCAGGTTGGTGTTCCAAGTTTTTTCTTGTTAGATGACATTGTAGATGTTGTTGATTTTCCTATATATGATGAATATGATGATGATCATGATGTTGAATTCCTAGAACAACTATATGTATGTTCTCTATCAGAAAACGTTCATTTTCAACAGTGTAATGAGAGAAATCAGCCTACATATCACAGTTACAAAGAAGAAAGCACTGAAGCAACTAAAGGGAATTCTTTACCTTTATGCTTTTCTTCATTTGAATTGTTGAAAGAAAATTATAAGATCATCATTGAAGCAAAGGAATGTGTGATGATGCGAAATCACACTGATTCACTAGAACAAATTGACAAAAAATTGCAGCCATTGGTCAAAGATGAATCTAGAAATGAGTATGTTCAGCAATTCGAAGAAATTGAAAAATGTGCATATGACAACAGTGAAGAAAATGAAGAAGTTTTTGAATCAGGTGAAAGAACCTTGCCATTGTGTTTTTCTTCTTTCAAATTGCTGAAGCAAAACGCTTATAATATTTTAAATTAGAAAACCTCCAGACATGATGTAAAATATTCAACAGGCAATGGACTTGCRAATGAAAACTATCTTCCTCTATGTTTTTCTTMTTTTGAATTGTTGAAAGAAAATCATGARATAACATAGGAACAAGGAAAGTATRATTGMATTCACAATGACACTGTTTTACATGAGCAAATTGTTATTAGTGAAGAAGACCAACAACCTTCTCATACATTTAATGATCATGTGGTTGATTACATGGAAGGTCACTTCAACTCAAATTTGCAACTTGTGTTCAGCTATAATCTTGAAAAGGAAGATGAAGTTGACCAAGAAATTGTTGTTAAAGGTTATTTTCCTCCCTCTGAAACTAATATAAGTGTGCAACAAGATTTCTAGCAAGGAAAAGTGTTTCAAATTTGCTTTTATTCCCTTGAGAATGATGTGGTGGTCCAATTTCTAAGTGTCCTAGACATGGATGTGGATTCTTAAGCTGCATCTATGGAAACTTCAAGTAGTGAACAAAAAAAATAAATAGAGCTTCAAGAAATAAACAAAACATCGTATGCCACTTTTCAACCAGAAATACAGAAAGATAATGAAGAGGCAATGGTTTTATTTGGTTCATTTGAAAATCATGATTATGAAAATGCATCCATGGGAACTCTGAACTGTGAAATAGTGCATGCTGCTATATTTTCACATTTTCAAGGATATTATGAGTAGGAACTTATTTTCATTAATTCATTTGAAAGTCAAAATATAGTCATCAAACAAATTTCCAGAAGATTAATAAAACCAAATTAGAACCATTTGATGAACAAGAGGATAACCCTAATGCACATAGTATGGTTGTCATATTTAAAGATGTTCAAGGATGTATGAATGTTTTTGTTGATATGCATGGAATATTAGACAAATCTATTGCTGGCATTTCATTTGAAAGTGTTCCTAGAACTGAAGAAATAGAGTAAGAGAAACAAACACTTATGGAAGAAGATTGTCTTTCTATTTTTTCTCGTCAAGACGAAATGATTTTTCATGATTTTTGAGATCCTATGGCCATCCTATTACAATATTTAGTGAAGGAGGAGTTTGTTTCATTCATAATCTCAGGTTTTGGATTCAATTTTTTCTTTCAGCTGCCATCTCTTACATTTGTCTGTCTTCTTAAGAAAGATGTGAACAGAGAAAAATTGGGAATCCAATTGCTCGATTGGTTGCATTGGCACTTTAGCATCACTTGATTGAGTATTCATTTCAGAAGTTTTAAGGTAGGTAAGTGAAAATAAGCTTGTTGGTCGGGCATTTTTTGGATTTCCAGTAGTGTATACAGTCATATTTCTAGTGGTATATTCAGTAGCCAGTAGAGAGTAGTGTGCAGATTTTGGTTTCAGCAGACACTAGTGATAGGTTGGAACAAGGTAGGAACCTGTTATGGGAACAACCCATGGATGAGGCACCTGGACTATGCGTTCCTTTCTACCTCGTAGGGAGGATAGCATCCCTAGTTGGAGCCTATGTTGTCACTATAATAATTTCTTGGAATCCAAGTCTTGAGATTTGGTGGAACACTAAATAAATATAGAGGAGTGTTAGACTAGCAGGTGGGGTCATATCTGGTGGACAGGGTTAAAATTGGTGGAGACGTAGGAGTGATGGGACTTGGTGGGACATAGATCTCAAGCAGCCCATATCAATGATTAGGAGACATATTGGGCGAGGAAATAATGCGGAGGTTAAGCACTAGAGAGTGGGTCGGGGAAAATACCATGGTTTCAACCCATGGACACATGGAACCTCTAGAAGAATATCGGGGAGAAAAGTGGGTGAGCACGAAACTGTTCAACCATGCCCCGATGTCACGTGTTCTAATATCATTAAATATGTCAAATCTAAATATCGCATGTGGGGAGGGTAAAGTGACGGCCGATCAAATCATCTCACACCACTTGTTCGAGTACTTTTCGTCCATCCAATGCTAAGTGAGCACCACCAGATAACCAACTTGAAGGCTTATCATTCGAAACAAATTGTCTAAACATGATAAACCGACGTACATGCAAGTACTCTTGTCAGTATTTCATGATTGGCACTCAATGACAATTATCATTCAAAACATGGGTTACATTACACTGTTTTGGGAAATTTACGTTCTATTTCAGAACTAGGTAATTACAGGTCAAATCATTCGGCTAAGGAAGAGAATTTCATGCCTTCTGTAAAACTAGATAAAATGGATACGACAGACCAAATGACCTCCAGTGAACCAGGATTTTCAACTAATATGAAAAATTCATCATTGAAGGAGAGAGAAATTGGTTGCTCAAATCTTGGCAATGAAATTTTATAAAAAGACTTTGAGAGAGACATGAGCGGATAAAGAGGTCATATTAAATCCCATCATGAAGGATTTAATCATCAATGGATACATGGGCGAACACCATACACGAGCTGTCAAGAGGAAACAGAGAAAGCATCAGAAGACAGAGGTAAAAGATGAGGTAGTCG
>JASDQU010105702.1:38170-52493 GCA_032191745.1 Picea mariana | reverse complement strand
CGACTCGAATGTAAGGGCACTCGTTGATCAAGTTTTCTCAAATGTTTGACGTTCATGCTTGCACATGGTATCCTCCCAAACGCTAGTCTTCCCGTGCATTGAGGTGTTGGGTTGGCTAATTAATCACACAGACATGCATAAATGCCTGATCAATGATGAGAATGGTGGGTGTGTCATATTTTCTCTCCCAACATTATTTCAAAAGTACTACAAGATCAAGGAACCAGAGGAGCGACTCAACAAAGACTTTGTGGTAAAGTTCTATGAATTCCATGACACTAGCCAATTGATGGCCTCATGGTGGAAGGAGGACAATAATTTTACAAACCAGAGAAATAGTTGGTATGGGACAATTAACTTGAGGGAGCCAT
Organism: Picea mariana; assembly: GCA_032191745.1. Taxonomy (NCBI): domain Eukaryota; kingdom Viridiplantae; phylum Streptophyta; class Pinopsida; order Pinales; family Pinaceae; genus Picea; species Picea mariana. Next base: position 52,122 of record JASDQU010105702.1, on the reverse strand, counting down.
ACATCTACTTGATGGCACTCATATGCCAACTATATGGAGAAAAGGACAGCTCCAAGTTTTTGGAAGCATGGATGCCCCTGGCATACACTGTGGTGATCTTTGGGAGTAGCTTCAAATGGGGAGCAACAATTTCCAAACAATTGAGCATCTATGTATAGCATGCCCAGACACCGAAAGAAGGAGAATCTCCTGTGTTTCACATGGACTTGTACTTACTCGATGTTATTTGTGCAAGAAATGTATTCACCGGGATGAATATGAGTTGGCACATTGCAAAACTTCTTGTTCATGTCTACTTCAACATATTATGGGAGAATAGGTACAATAAATCCTATGCCCTTATTTGCGATCAATTCATCGCTTGGATATATTTCATTTTATTTAAACAAAGGATGCACAAGGATGTTTGTAGAAGCCAAGAAAAGGATATCAAAGGTAGGCCACTAGTACCTAGATGAACACACAACTTATAGCAGGGTGTTTGGGGCCACCAGAGAACCACATTTGATCCCTTCTCATGTCCCAGACCAGCTCATTGTGGGAGAAATTTTCTATCAGACTATCCTGTAGGGATATAACTCTACACTAGTTAAGGACAAGAAACGGGCTTTCATACCCTATGGCTTCCATGTGGGGTTTTATATAGTGAAAGACATTGCTCAATCCAAACAAGAAGGGTTGAGACAACTCGAATTCAGGTTCCTGATAGGACAATTTTGTAAGCATGACCCTAAAGGCTTGGTCCCCCAACATGATTCATAGGTATCGTGTTGTTGGTCATACACACATGACAAATTTGAGGATGATTTTTTTATAGAATGTGCTCATTACTGGGAGGAGGTAGTACAGAGGAAGGGAAACCCAAACATGAATAGGTTCAAGGATATCGACATGGACGAGCAGGTGGAGACAATAGAGAAATATTCTCAAGAGGCTCTAAGAGTTAGGTAAAAATTCTTAGAAGCAGAGACAACAAAGGCACAAAGGAGAGGATTGTTGTTACTAGAGGGATCCCAGAGAATAATTGACGAGTTACAAAATGATCATGATCTTGTAGAGATGACGAGGATCGGACAAACCAATTACAATCAGAGGAGATCCAAGTGGCTTCGAATCAATACAACCAGAAGAAATCGTCGATCCGAAAAACCCTATAGTTCCATCACCACAGATCAGAGCATCAGAGACAATTCCAACCCAGCCTGAGGTATCAAGGACGTCAAGTGGAACAGGTGTATCAAACCCCCTCTTCGATATAATAACCAGATATGATGATGAGGATAGTTCAGAGGTTTCCCTGGTAACTCCAGTATCGATTACAAAGGAAAAGGAACTTGAGAAGGCATCTACCCCAAGTCCCGATGCTCCAATTCAAAACCTTCTGCAGAGCGACCATGAGGTAGAAATTATCTTAGACACTGAGTTTCTCGACCTGTTGGGAACCCCAAAAGACAGATCGAGGGATGAGCTAGGATCAGGTAGTGAGAAATAGGAAGCTCAACAACAAGAAATTGACACCTCAACAGCCGATTACCAAGTAAGTACTAAACCTACTCCTGGTTCTTCAATCTTGGCCGATACCTCACCAACCGATGAACTACAAATGGAGGTCAAGCCATCAAAACATATAAAATAAGTTCAGGAATCAATCCTAGAACATATACACACAGACGGGAGCCTGGGAAACACTCTAACCTAGGGAGAACAACAAATCCCCAAGCCTATTGATGAGGTCTCTGACATACAAGTGATCATGTATGACAGAAAGAGGAAAGCCATCATGAAGAGGACCACTCAAAAAATAAGGCTCACGATAGATAAATCGATTCTCATCACTATGGAGGAGAAACTTCTCAGCATAGAGCACACCAAGACATTTGAGCTTATCGGCACAGGGATGGCTATCACGGATGCCATGTTGGATAGAGAAAGGAGGGATGAAAAGGAGTTGGCCATTGTGCTAAAGAAGTTGGAGCATCTACGCCACTTGGAAAAATAATATCAAGACTCCACACATTGTAACATCCCCAACCACCCATGCCAAGCCTCTCTACTCTAGAAAACGCTTTTATTTTCTATTCAAAATATTATAACATACCCAACATCCAACTGAGCTATGCCACATAAATGTTTCCAACTGCATGCAATTAAAACATATACACACAAAAATCCTGTAGAAATTTACATATAAAATGTAAATAGGAAAATACATTATGTAAAAGCACGGATTCATACTAAAATAAAAGTAAACATATACATGAAGCATATATAGGAAATACCCATAAATATAAAGACAGTTATAACTACACATAGGATAAAACCATAAAAATAAACATGTAAATAATAATGCAACATGCAAATTTATCACAAAATTGACACTTATCTTCGCAAGAATATCACCAATTGTGTGCAAACCTTCCACGAACCTCCCAGCCTTAGACCACACTACTCATCACTCTTAGCAGTGGGTCACCCCCGAGCTAGGACTAAACTCCACCTGGGTAAAGGGATTCCTAACCAGGCTGACTATCTTAGAAAATAGGAAATACTCCATCACAGGTGCTGAATCAAACTAACAGTCTATAGTCCCTTATTCCCCACATGCCTGTCCCACCCCAGGAAGTGTGCACCTTCTCTAGTCAACGGTCCTTCGGCTGCCCCACTTCCTTTCTGGGCTTCAGTAGCAGGCTAGACAGGAAGACTCAGAGCCCTGTAGTTGCATTTTATCACCTTCAGAAAATAAATTCCCAACAATTCTCTCACCCAAAGAGATTGCTCATAGACATGACAACCCACCTCTCCAATATCCCAAGGGCCTGACAACCCAATTATTCAGTCCAACTCCCAAGCTAACCAGCTACACAAATAGGTATGGGTATGGATATAGATTCAGGTATAGTGATAGGAAGATACGGAGGATAGCTCAATGAGTGTGTGAATGATGATGGAATGATCAAATGGATGACCCCCCTGATGGAAAATGAATTAATTCCAAACTATATGTATGCATGTCCCCAACTTGACATTTGTCATGTTGGGAGCTACTTTGGCCCACTTGTCCCCATCCTTAGAACTTAGGATAAAATAATTATCCATCCTTTATACTTTAACAAATATTAATATAATATTCCTTTTTGGCTTAAGCTCCCTATCGTAGCCACTTTTTCTTAACTTTTATCCCCCCATTCCCCAACTAGTGGAGTTTAGTCCCCCATACTCTTTTATCGTGGTTGGTCTACGTGTAGTGATTGTTGTGGGTGGGAAATCCCTCCTATGGACTAGCACTAAGGGTTTTATCATGCGTGTAGAAATGAACTAAAGCTTCCTACTTTTTACCATCATCCCATGCCTAAACCCCATTATTCATATGCAAATACAAGGTTAAAAAGATCAAGTTGGCGTACCTTATTTTCTGTGTTTGATGTCGATCCCTTTTCACGCTTGGTTTCTCTTTGACTACAACTCTCCTCCCAATGTTGACCTGCATTCACAAAAGACAAAAAAATAACTCCACATGAATTTGATCTATGAACTAATGGGTTAGATATTTAATCAACATATAATCAATATTCAAACAATGAAAACCTCATATGGCGGGATGGGAAAAATACTCCTTTTATTAATCTCACAAGAATACCTTACAATAGTGAAATCGACCACTGCTCCTCAAATATGGTCCTGGGATCCTCTTCAGCTGTGCTCCAACTTCTTTCGAATATGTTTCTTCTTCTCACAATAGTTGCAAAAGGTTGAGGCAAGGGGATTATTAATTCAGGAAGAGTTTCTTTACTATGATTTGGCTCCTTTCACATGGGACCCCTACCCCTTCTTTTATAGGCTAGAAAGAGCTAGGTATTTGGTTGAGTGACCAGTTATGCATGGTCAAAAGGTTTAGTTAACTTACCCAAAAATGTGTGTTCCATCATCAACTTTCCATTTTTCTTGCTTTTGTAGGTACATGCGAGCTGTAGTGAGTCAGCTAGCGTGTGCACGCGTGCAGTAGTGGAGCAGGGTGTGTGTGCCTTTAAAAATGGTGTTTTTAAGAAGAGTTGTTCAGTAGTGGCTTGGAAAATAAGGAATATGAGATGGCCTGATGCCAGGTAAGCCTGTTTGGTGAAAATTAGGGTTATAACAAATGCCCCCTAATGTGTGAGGTCAAAAGAGCATCTGATGGATGAAATACATTATCAATATTTATCAACGTACCAAACCAGTGAGCCCAGGGATGAGAATTCGGGAGGTTCCATATGCAAAATAACAATTGTCTCATCGAGGTGGGCATAACCATGCTCGGGATGAAATACAATCATGGCTACCAATCAAATACATTGTAGATCCATGTCATATAACTATATAAAGTGTAGCCGCAAGCAATACACATCAGATCTACATCTCGAAATCAAAAAGATATACATGCATAGTATCCATCTTCTTTAGAAGCTGATAAGGCCTGATGGCTGGAGATGGGGTCTTCAGAGCTTAAGCAACAACTTCAAAATCTTCCATAACTCGGGTAGGAGTGTAATATGAGTGTACGACTTCACTACCTAGAGTTATTCAATGGCTCATTAGGCATGGACTAGAGGATCTTGATGATCATACTGAAGGCTTCATTGATTTTGAACAAAGATTTGATTGGGTTTTTAGGATGGTCGGGTATGAGGACAAGAGACAAACTGTAGAAGGGTCGACTCAGGCTTGGCAAAAACTTCCCTTGGACAATAGCACGATGAATGATGAGACTCAGGCAACATGGTATTACCATAAGTTTACGATGCAAGAGGAAACACAAACTCTCCATATGTTTGGAAGAATAACTAAATTGAGGAGGACACAACTCTATGTAGCGAGAAAAACTTCCTAAGGTCATATTAAATCCCAAATCTTGACGAACAAATGAAAGGACGTCCTTAGTCCAAGGGTGACTCATTGTGCTGCCAATAAAATGAAAATAATTTCCCCTTCCTCTTTTTGGGGTATATTTGATTTTTTTTTTCTTTTTCAATAATTTCGGAAAAAGAATAAAAGAATTCTACGTTACAAAAGAGGAATGAGTGTCGCAAACATACTAGTTCTAGGCACAAGGAAAAGACTGATGTTCAGAGCAAGGACACTCAGATAAATCCCTCTAGGGGTCAAGGTGTCAAGACACAAAGGCAAAGTTCTATAAGTCTTGTGTTACAAGGCATGATTCATATGGTTCAATTGAGAGCAACACAGAGCTGACATTAGGCCAAAGACACAGTAGTGAAAATGTGATTAACAAGACACAATGATAATGTCCTTCGATGTAAGTTTAATGAGCCCAGAGAAGGTAAGCTCTAAGTTTTTTCATTTTTAGAGAGTCTGAAAAAATGTAAAAGGAAACTCCACTGGGGTACCTTTTTCGAAGGTAGTCTAGTCGGCTCGAAAAAGGGGTAAACTAGCACTGAAAATATGTCTATTCAAAACCATTTTAACGAGTGTGACAAAGACAAGATAACTCAACAATTTTTTCATTTTTAAGGAGTTTGAAAAAATCTTAACTATGGACTCTGTCAGGAATGTTCTTTTGGACCATTTTAATGAGTGTGAAATAATAAGGTCACTCGACGATCTTTTCAATTTTAGGGATTCTGAAAAGAGCTTAACTATGGACTCCGTGGGGGTTCCTTTTTCGTAAACTTAGTCCCTCAGGCCCAAAAAAGGGTTAAAATTATACCTGAGAATACTCTTCTAGAGAACCGAGGCTCCTAGAGTATACCTTTGTTCATACAGTTGACCATCCAGATCGAAAAAGGGGTAAAATACCACCGGACAGATGTGACTTCAAATTTCAGTTTAGCAAGCGTGAAGGTCAACAAGATTGCTTGAAAATATTTTCATGTTTAGAGGGTTTGAAAAGGGCTTAAAATAAGACCCATTAAGTTTTGGGAGTCCCGAGGGTGAGGTCAAGAGTGATAAGAAATCATGTAAATGAGGCTTAAACTCGTAATCAGGAAAAACTAATAAGGACTCCCGGGCCTATAGTCGTTAGTGACAGTATGGACACCAAAATGCAACCAAGGGCATCCATGTGAAGGTAGGCTCTACCACTAAATTACGACACTTCTAAAGCAACAATGATGGTTCCATGTCACAACTCGGTGGGATCAATCCTATGGAAAAGTAGAAGAGACAACAAGATGTAGGAAGTGGAGGTGGAATCCTAACTTAAATGCAACGAGTTGGAAAAGTGGATTTTTACTAAAGGACCTTCAAAACGACCCAAAACTCCAAAAAATTTCTCAATACCCAAAGTAACACTTCTCGTGACAATCCAAAGAAAACTCTTGAACCATACTAAATGATTTTCAGTTTAGAAAAAATGACAAAAAGGTCCAAAAAATGACAAAAAGAGGCCAAAAAGTCTATAAATAGAAGCTGGTAGCTCATTATCACCATTGATAATTGAGAAATTGACTAAAAGACAAAACTACCCCTTTGTGAAAAAGAGTTGATTCCAGGAGCCTTAGTGGACAAAACGACCATCCTCTTGGACCAAGTAAGTATACACTACCCCCTCTTGCAATTTAATTATTTCTTTATGCATTTAAGTTCATTTTTTGGAGGGGCGTCGAACTTTAAAAGGTCGGCCCTATGTCCAAGTGAGATTTCCTATGAAAACTCGAGTGTACACATGGGTTGCCTTATGAAAACCCGAGTGTACACGCTACTGTGAGCACTACAGCGTGTGTGGACCTTCCATTCAGCGTAAAAAATTAAAAAAAAAAGAGTTAACCCTCCTGAACTTTGTCTATTTGTAGGATGTATGTTCACTGGAGAGAAAGAAAGCATGAGGATATTGATGTGTTGGTCGATGAGGACCCTGATGATATTATTGCATTGTTGCAATGTGGTTTGTTAAAGTTTTTCCATTGTCATTTCATGCGAGCACAACCTAGGCTACTGAACGCCTTGGTTGATTATTGGCATCCCGATGCAGAGGCCTTCATGCTTAAGGGGCAGTTGTTGTCCCTAATAATAGAAGATATATACTTTCTGACTGGCCTCTCCAGGAGAGGGGAACCAGTCAATTTTCATACTTTTCCCTCCGGGCCTCACAACATATCGAAGTTGATTGGACTCCATTGTGAAGCCTATATAGATAGAACAAGCTCGCAGGTGCCAATAAGAAGGATTTCAAACTTATCACTGAAAGTGATAGTGTTGCTCATTGGGTGAATTACTGGGTCTGTGGATTTGCATCAGGCTTCCTGTGTGCACATGAATTATGCAGTTCAGTGATTAAATGCACAAATTGTTTACTGGAGCACCACATTACTGGACTGTATGAAGAGGCAGCTAACAGAGTGCCAAATGCAGAATCAGAAGAACTTCCGGTTTGGGATGATTATTTGTGCTTTATTCTTCGAGAGAGTGCCCAGTTTTAGTCCTAGAGAGGTGATATGAGGGCACTAGGACTCTAGCCCCACGTTATGCAGATGGGCAGCGCTGGTGTCATGACAGGGGGGGGAAGGACCATTGAGGCCTTTGATGATAATTTTTTTTCTTGGTGGGCGTGACAAATTTCGGTCATAGAGGACTACCCCTATGCCGAGATTGACTTCTCTAGAGATCCTAAGATACCGGTACCTCTCGGCGAGGAGCGAGGAGAGATGGGTATGCTTGTTTTTTTCTTTTTAAATTTATTTAATATTTTATTCTTTTTTTATATACGAAAGTATCTAATAGATATGTGTTTGTTATGTGCAGATGCGGGGCTAGTGCGACCAGCAGAATTTGCGAGGAACGAGCGACGTCCTCGACTAGAGGCTGCACCAGCTGCAGCCGGTGGACTAGCAGCAGCAGGAGAGCCTACAACCAGTGAGGCTGAGAGAGTTTTGAGACGAGTAGAGTGAAACTTTACCTCCCTCACTCACACAGTCCCCATGGTAGAGATCAAGGATCTGCCGCCATATATGTAGCCTCATGTGGTGGGGGCACCACGGACGTGGGTCCATCTTTTTCAACATTTGGAAAACGTCGTTGACCATTATAATAGGGCCAACAGACCTCGTCCTTAGTTAGGCTGGAATTTTCACGTGCCTAGGGCACTACTTGTATATGTTTGAGGGCATAAGCCCCATGACTCTTTACTGGACGTATTTTTGAGGTGCTTGCACCCACCCATGTACTCTGATATTTTTGATATTATATATGGATTTTTATGTCTTTTTATGTGTTTATGGACTACATCTATTTTACCAATGTATTTACATGTCTGTGTGTGTGCTTTTCTTTACATGTGTGCAATATGCCAATATAATACATGATTATCTAGGGCATCTATAACTTGATTCAATCTTCTAGGAACATGGATATACGTAATGTAATCAAAGATTCATTCTAATAGACGTACCCTAAGGAACCGCCGGTGTAGAGTAGGATCATAAACATGGTAAACTCCGTTTAACTGAGACATAACCAGTTGAGTGTCTAAATATACCCAAAGGCGAGAAATACCATGCGAAAAAGCGTCATGCAACAACTCTAGAACTGCACTGTATTTGGCAACATGTTTGTGGTGTCACCTAAACAGATACCTCCTGAAGATAACAAATGGCCTTAAGGTGTGTAAATTACCCAAGTTGCGGAAGCAAGCCTTTGAGTATGTTGGATAGCATTGTCCACAAACCCAACGAACACCTTTGATTCACTTGACATATGCCATAGTGAAAAATATGACATCAAAACGACACGTCCATAAAACCAAAAAAGGTGAAAAACTAAAAACGCAAATGAACAGGAACTATACATATGTTACAACAAGTTACCCAAGGTGACCTACCTATGAGTAATAATTCTTGAGGTAGAGCCCATTTCTAGGCTCCACCAAAGCATTTCCCTCAAATTCCATCGGACGATAAGCACCCTTTTTTAGAACCTCTTTTACGATGAAAGGTATGAACCACATGGTTTTGAACTTGCCTGCCCCCAGGGGGTCCTTATCTTGGTCATAGACCAAGACAAGGTCGCCTTCCAAGAAAATACGAGGATGAACGGACCGATCATACTGACACTTGAATTTTTGTTTGTGAGCCTCATTGGCCAAGGCTGCATCCCGACGCTGCTCATTAAGATGCTCGAGGCATAATAAATGCTCTTCAAGAGGTGAAGTGTCTGAAAATAACTGTACTGCCAACTTGACAGACAGGATCTGACACTCTATAGGAAAGACTGCTTCTAGCTTGTAAATTAGTTGAAAAGTTGAGAAACTGGTTGCAATCTTAACAGACATTCGGTAGGCCCATAATGCAGAGTATATCATCAAATGCCAATTTGACTTGGCTGAATTGATCGTTCATTGTAGGATGGTATTAAGAGATTTATTGACAGCTTCCACTTGACCATTCGCTTGTGGGTTGTAGGGTGATGAATGTTCTTGCCTCAACCCAAGATTTAATGTTAACTTGATCATCATTATGCTCTGAAAGTGACTGGCATGGTCAGTGACAATCTCTCTTGGGATGCCAAACCTTGCTATAATTTGGTTAAACAAAAAGAGGGCGACACTCTCACCATAATATTTGAACGTTGGCATAGCTTCGACCCACTTGGTGAAGTAGTCTACCGCTATGATGATATAACGGTGCCCCCTTGCTGAAGGATGGTTGCAGGTAGTGTAATCAATCCCGCACTTGGTGAAGGGGCCAACGGTGATGACAGGTGTTGCACCTCTTTCATCACCTTAGTAAGCAAAATAGAGGTGCTTGCAAGCTCAGTTGGGTTTGTTGAGCAAGACAACTGCAAGAAAAGGGTTAGAAAAATAAATATAAAACAACAACTAAGAATTAAACTAAGAAATAAAATAACAACTAAATTTATAAACGTAGGGACATAAGGAAAAAAAGAACAATGAGACCCATGTCACCAATGATAAGGTTGATATTAGTGAAAGAAAACACCGAGAAGCAAGGGGACTATGAGTCCCTTCTTCCTCCNGGACTGCCACAAGTAAGCTCTTCTTACAACTTTGAAAATGAAAATGAAAATGGTGAAAGAATTCTTTGCTAATCCACTCAAGGGGTGAGATGGATTGCCCAATGCAATGATGCAAGTATACTCTTGGTAACGATAGAAGAGTCCTCAAGAGAAAAATGGCAGCATAACTTTGCTTTGAATTCCTTGAAAAATGAAGTGTATCCATGGCCTTTTTATAGCATTCCTTTGAGCTATTGTTCAACTAGTTTGTAGTGTTTAAAGAGACTAACTAGGGCATTTCTAGGTCTTTGACCAGCCATCCAGTTGAATCCAGTCCAGATTTGGGTGTCAAATCGGCTTGGGAGCTGAACCAGAAGTGGGTGGGAGGCCGACCACTCTCATAAATGTGTCATTTCTCAGATGCGCGGACTTTTGGGATAACAGTCGCGCATCATGCACATGTGTGCGCATGTGTGCAGAGTGTTGTTGTAAGAGGGAGAAATAGTGGGATTGTCTAGAGCGATACGTTGGAGGGAAAAAGGAACCGTTAGAACCCAACCTTCCATGAGGTGTGTAAAAAAAGGAAACTGTGTACAAACGAGGCGGTCATGCCCCATGCTCGTGTCATGTAACTTAAAAAAGAGGAATGAAGTATTGGTGTAGAAAACTGCAGCGCCCTCGGGGGCGGTCGTGATAAAGGCAGAAGACAATTTTGCGGATGAACATACTTTGAATAGTAGGCAATGACAGTTGTAAGAAGTATCACGGATTCTGTGGGCATTGATATCCCAGCCAAGTTCATAGGTCTTCGACAAGTAAAAGAACTAACTGCAATAGTCGCAAAGTAAGACCCACCATAACATGAGAAAGTTTTGACGTTGAATGTTATGGGGGTCAATGAAAGCAGGGGGCAATTGTGTTTCTCCCTGTGCCATCTGAGATTTCTCATTGGATGGGTAATGAGAATCAAGATACTGTCGCCCTTCTGGAAAACTGTGATGATGTCGACAAAAAGGGGGACGCGACTCCCAGAAGCAAATGGCTTCGTGAAATCTACTAGGTGAGGTGAGGAAGTGGCGGAGGTACATGGATGAAGTCAAGATGTAAGAAGACTCAAGACTGCCCTTGGTTGGAGTAGATTTGAGATAAAAGTGGTTGCATCCATTCAACGAGGTCGAGTGTCAAGGGGACAACAAGACAAGGGATAAGTTGTGCCAGAGGCAGGACAAGGTGAACAAAATCAGAGGGCATAGGTAAGTGGCCTATGGGGTACTCTGAAGATATGGATGATGTTTTCAAGGGTGGATGATAAGTAGTGCCCCAACCAAGGGTGACATGGGTTGCGTTTGGCCAAAAAAGGGAAGAAGTTCGCCAAAGGTGACGAAAAAAAGGTAATGTAACTGCTGGAAACAAAGGTGTTTGTATAATAAATAAAGAATAATTTGGGATAAGTGTACAAATACAAAAATGGGTGCCCCAATGTGATATGGTTGGCCCAGGTAGGGCATAATTTTCTCGGAGAAGTGATGGAGGGTGGGGGTCCCATGGGTGGGTTTCTATATGAGGTAAGTGAAATGAAGGGAAATTTGTAGATGGGAAAACGGATTGTGGATGAAGTGGAGGGTTCTTGATACTACAGAGGTGTAGTCTAAAAATAAAATAGTGAAGAGATAATCTAGGAGTCTGTTTAGGAAAGCTAGCAAAATGAGGAGAAGGAGCATGTGGCTGATTCACGACATGATGTAAGACTATCGGGACTCCCATCCCTAAAGGGTTTTGAAAAATAGCATGAGTGTCAAAAGTGAAAAAGGGTGCTATGAATGGGACAACTCATATGGGGAAGAGTGCTACCAAGTGACAGTACCAAAGATGCAAATGGAGGTGTTGGTACTGTAGAGCCGAAAATAGGGATCCTAGAGGCAAATGTCAGAGGGTGTGACTGGAAATGTATGAGATTCAGAGGGAATGAATACATGCCAGTGCTGAGTATATACCTAAAGGGGTTGTGTTGATGTATGATGACCAAGTACCTACACACATGAAAACCAAATACCCGACGTGAACAATATCTGAAGAGAATCAAATATATGAGCATGTATTTGATAATTTTGAATATGCGCATGCATACCTGATCAGGGTATGAAAAAAATGGCATCCCGGGGGCTCAGGATGAAAAGAGACCCAGGGGCTGTCATGATGTAGATGATGGGATGATGATACCGTGGCTAAAGATGGGTCGAGAAATGGATGCTCGGAGCTCCTGGAATGGTGAGTGGAAGTTTGGCAAAAAGGCCTATATATAATTGTAGGGCCCACATTGCCACCTCATTTGTACTTGCTGCTATAGTGACTGGACGAGAAGTATTCAGAGGAGTTTTGGATATTTTGGGAGGACGAGGCATTCGATCGAGGACCAATGAGCTTTAGGTTAGTGGTCTGATCATCCTGCATAGAATTAGGGTTTCATTTTTTGGGCAGGGGTTGTACGAAGGGCCGTACAGAGAGTTTTTATGAGTGTGGGCCCCACGTGCGCAGGTGATCTGGCAGTAGGCACGCACACATGTGCGCCTGCCCACCAGATAGATGTGCATAGGAGCGTCGGTAAGAGGGTAAAGGTCACGCACTATATGCACGCTTGTCAGCTGCACAATTGCGCATGCATGCACGACTGTTCTTTGGACAGGCGCGCTCTAGAGCACGCCTGTAAATTGAGCAGGCATGCATGTATGCCCGCTGGAAGGATGGACAGGTGCACTTGAGAGAGGACCTGTGTAGTGAACAGGTGCGCATAGGTGCATGCCTGTGGATTGAACAAGCACGCACGTGTGCGTGCCTGTGGTTTAAACAGCCGTGCCTTTGAGGCAAGGTTGACGGGTGTAAAACGTATCTTTTTTTATGTTGTTGATGGTCCATATGGGTGACTTAGGACTATTTTATGTGGTTGCAGGTGAGCTTTGTGCATGATGCCAATTGGTTGGTGAGAGAGGGATTGGTCCCAGTTGCGAGACGCCATGGCTATTGAGGAGCCAGGTGTAGGTGCGACTTTGGTAGCCTGTGGGCTGTTGAAGTTCTTTGAGTGCCCATTGATACAGGCACAGGAATATCTCCTGCAGTTTCTTATTCGAATGTGGAGTGTGGACCTGCATTGCTTCATAGTGTGGGGAGAGTAGATTTCCTTCACTGCGGTGGAGGATGTATATTTTTTGACGGGGCTCCCGTTTTGGGGAATGCCCCTACTGGCGGAGCGGGTGCTACCAAGGGATATGCCGCTAGCGATGGTTGGCCGGAGATATTGTTCGTGGCCGAACTTTATGTCCAGCACTGTCGTGAGCATTGGGGTGATGGATGCCCTAGTGCATCACTGCTTAGTTCTAATTGATGATGTCAATCAGAGTTCATTTAATGTCAACTCGGGAAGGTAAACTTAGAAGCGCTACCTAAAATATATAGATCTAGAAAGATTTCTAATTTTTCCAAGATCTTTGGTTCTTTTACAAGAACACTTGAATTTTAGGATCTCCTCCAATATTAGAACATCTAATCAAAACTTTGAAAGCTAAAATGAAACAAATCTAAATCTAATAATTGTATGAGGTCTTACGGTTCTCTTACAGGAACACTTTCAAATAAGACTCTTCCAATATTAGAACATTTAACAAAACTTAAGAGATGAAATCAAACAAACCTAAATCTAATAATTGTCTGAGATCTTATGGTTCTCTTACAAAAACACTTTCAAATAAGATCCTTCCAGTATTAGAGCATTTAATAAGACTTTAAAAACTGAAATCAAACAAAAATATAAATTAAGCTATACCTAAAATAATCAAATCAACATGCAAGTGAGGCCATGGGGGCCCTCCATAACTCCACAAGAACACCACTTCAAAGGAGACTCAGATGTAGAAGCAAAATCGAAGTATGATTCTTTATTTCAAAATGTCCATTACAAACCAACTCTAAGATTACAAGCTTACAAATGAAGGAGGTAACACTCCTATTTATACAAG